>PITA01004908.1:0-87338 GCA_004023965.1 Spilogale gracilis | reverse complement strand
ACTGTGTCAACCTTTTGTCACAGACTCAGAGACCCGGCTGCGGAGGACCATGAAGTCGCCAGGGCAGAAGGCAGCCCCCGATGGCTTGTGTGATCCTGGACAGACCCCCGTCCCCCAGGCTGTAAATGCGGAAGTGAATCCACATTCCCCAGAGCTGCAGAGAAGACTACCAAGTGTAACTTCAGCCCGAGGGCAGACTTGACACCCAGCTCTTTGGGCCTCTGCAGTGCAGGGTCAGATTTATGAGGGCTGCAGGGGGCCTGGACATTTGTTTGTTTACAGATACCCCAGATGACTCTGGGGGTGCAGAGGAAATCCCAGATGATGGTCTTTAGGGCTCAGGGGAGACTCTGAGTCTCCAATGGTCCACTGCTGGGGCACGAGGTCCAGGGCTGGGCTACTGCAGTGGGGAGGCCTCTGACTTTCCCTGACAGTCACTCCCCGGGACAATCTGGGTAGTCTAGTGACACTGTCACTACATACAGAGATGCCTATGCCAACGCAGGGGCTAAGGAGATTGCTCTGTACCGAGCCTGCAGGCAGAAGCTGGGAGATGGCGTCCTGGTTACAGCAAGAGATACGGTGACAGGATTAGAGGGTGGCACAGGGGTGGCAGGGCACATGGGCAGGGGACGGACAGGTATTGGCACAGTAGGATGGTCTATGCCCCTGCCCATGCTCACCACTGTTCACCACAGATGCCCCATCCCCTCCAGAGACAGAGCCCACAGCAGGAAGGGCAGCGGTCAGCTCCTACCATTTCTTTCTTGCAGAGTGGGACCCCCGCACCCTCTATGCCTGGGTGTTGGCCACTCAGACCTTCCAGGGACAGGGAGCTCACAACCTTTCCATGTCGCCAGCCTGCTCCATTCTCTCCTAGTGTCACCGTCTGGCCCATGGTGCAAACGGAGCCCGCTCTGCACTCCAGATGCGTCCGGGGACGCTAAAGGTAAAGCAGACTTCTGTCCAGGGCACCTTAGGGAAGTTTCTGTTCCCTTACCTTTAAAATGAAAAAATGCGTACTTGCTCTCATTTGAGACTAAAAATGAAAACTTGGATGTGAAAATTCTCTGTAAACCCTGCTGGATGAACAGGAGGAGGCTTTGTGAATGGGGGGTGAGGGGGAGGGTGTCAAGTTCTCCCAGAAGTTTCCGCTCAAGTGCCCACCTTGCCTGCTTCCTCCGAGCAGGGCCCAGGGAGGAGATGGGCTGTGGCCCCGGGGCAGGGGAGTGTGTCTGTGAGGCTGGGCTAGGTGGCCAGCCCTGACGGCCCGCCCTGCCCCGGCGGCCTGCCCTGCCCCGGCTCACCTGTCCTCGAGGCGGACCCACAGGTCATTGAACTGCCGTGGCCGTGGCTGCTTGTTCTGCCTCTTGTGCCACTTCTTCTGCCGCCCAAACTCCTCCAGCTGGCTGAGGCTGTCGGGGAGCAGGAGGTGTGGGGACAGGGCCGGGTCCTCCTCCTCAGGCGGAACCGTGGAGGTTGCCGAGGGCGCCACAGGGACAGCGGCCGCAGGGGTGGCTGGGGCCGGGCTCGCCGAGGTCCTCTCAGGTGGGGGCTCAGGGCTCCGGGCGGCGGGGCTGGAAAGGGGAAAGAGCACGTGAGGTGCACGTGTGGGACTGTGTCACTCATGCGTGACAGGGGATGCCACCCACTGGGAAGGCTGTCATTGCAGGAGAAAACGCTGGGTGCTCCTGCCGAACTCAGCGAGAGTGTCTGGCGTCAAGAGATGGATCTCTGACTCCTTCCTTCATTCGGGAACTCCAGGCGCCGGGCACTCTTCTAGGGATTGGGGCAAGAGCAGTCCAAACTAGGTCCCTGTCCACTCTGAGCTCACACTATGAAGTGGAAGATAGACAGTGAGGACGGCAGACTGTGAGATCCCCTGAGGAGGGCAGGAGAGGGAGCGTGGGGGTGGAGGGAGCTAGGCACACAAGGGGCTCCGGTCACTGCCAGGTGACATTTGAGCCCAGACTCACAGGAGGGGAGGGTGTGAGCCGTGGGCAGGTCTCTGGGCATAGCTGACTGTCATCAGGGCCTTTCATTTCATAGACTCTGGCTGAGGGACTTGGGGCAGATGACTAACTGAGCTGGGCCTCGTTCTCCTGCTCTTCACCACGGAGCCGCCACAGCCCGGGCTTCTCGCGGGCATCATGAGGGTTTCATGACTTAACCCAGCAAGGCCCTTAGAACAGTGACTGGCTCAGAGTCAGCAGCTGAAATGTTTTAGTAATGACCAATAGTCATTAAACATTATTAAATGTTAACGTGGTTGCTTGTGTCATTCATCCAATCATCCATCCATGCATTCAACATCTACTTCCTGAACACCTTTCTGGGGAGGCGGGATAGTGTTCAGCAAGTCAGAACTCCAGCCAGCGGCACACAGACGTGGGGTCACATCCTGGCTCTGCAGCTTCAGGGCCGTGTGACCGAGGACAGGTGTCATGGTTGTCTTGAGCAGCAGGGAGCTGTAAGATGAGAGTAGTCTTGCTCCCATTTATTCAGAAGCTTGCCACGCAGATGAATGAGCTGAGCTCTTAACACGATGCCTGGCACACAACAAGCGCTTCTTTGATGTTGGCCTGCCAGCAAAGGGATTTGGCTGTAGGAGGCGCTAGGCACCCTTTAGGTGCGTGTTCATGGAATTCACATTCCATACAGCGCTATATATACAGGTCCCTTAGCCCGGGAATATGGTCTGCTCCGCTCTCTTCTATTCTTTCCTCTCTGGGGCCCAAACGGACTTCCTCTGGAGGACATCAGGCCCTGGCAGAAGGCCGGACGTGGCGTGGGGGACTATAAGGGTACAGTGACACCCAAGGCAGAACACAGCCTGCCCTCCCCCTCCACTCCCGCACGCACGATGGGGTGAGGGCTTCTCTCTCCTTGAAGGACAGAAGGCCATCAGCTCAGCCTGCCCATCCCCAGCCCCCACAGCAACCCCAGATTCCCAGGGTCTGGGAGATGTTGCAGCTGCTAGGGAGATAATTCAAAACAGGCAGACAAAAAGATGCATCAGGAAGCACCTGTGGCCGATGATGGCTTTTATTGTTGGGGCCTCCTCAGCATCCCAGCCCCTCTCCCCACCCGCCGGATTTCAGCATGTGCTGGAGACTCAGCCTGAGAGTTCTCAGAGCAGGGCCAGGCAGGGAGGCGGGAGAGGCGGGGGGCCTTCCTCTAATGCCTGCGCTCTGAGATGAAGAGGAGCCGAGGCAGCCTCCCCGGCCGGTCTGCCCACCCTGCCTGGCCTGGGCAGACACAATGAGCTTCGGATGAAGTCCTTGGGGCTGGAAAGGGGAGCGTGAGGAATGCCTTGTCCCCGAGGCTGCCTTGGGTCCCTCACTCCTCCAGCACACCCCTGCACTGGCCGAGGGCAAACTGCTTTGTGCTGCACTCAAATGTTCAGGAAGAACAGTCTCATCAGGTTGACTCAGATGATCAAAAGAGGGAGTCCAGTGTGAGGGAGTTTTTAAGTCCCTCTAGAAGCACCACAGAGACCGGGGGGAGCCCTGACCCAGGGCTAGGAGACCAGAGGCTCAAAGCTCCGGTGAGGGGGGCAAGCCTCGTTGTTGCTGAGCAAGGAGCAAAGCCTCAGTCATTCCTGGGCTCCCACACCTCCAAGCCCACCTCCAGTCCCCAGCGAGGGGACAGGGAGTGCTGAGGAGTTTAGGGAGGCTCTAGAGCCAGACTGCCATCTACATGAGCTGCGTATCCCTCTTCAAATGACTTCACCTCTCTGGGCCTCTAGTTCCTCAATTCTAAGATGGGGATGCACATAGTTCCTAACTCATTGAGTGTCAAAAGGATTTAATGAGCTAAAAATGCAGAGAGCCTGGTGTACTGTGAACCATCAATGAATATTCGCTATGATTGTTCAAGCTTCTTTCTGACTCTGGCTCATGTCATGTCAGAGACGACGGAGGCTGAAACTGCACCGTGGTCGCCTTTGTGGGCTAGTGAAGGAGGTTCCTGCAACACGGTTGGGACGCAGGCTGCAGGGAACCCCCAAGTTTGAGGATCCTGTCATTGCCTCCTCCAGAGCTGCCCAGCAGGGGCTGACACGCCATCACACCTGCCGTGGCACTGTGGACCACAAGTGGGTGGGGACAGGAGCCCCTCAGATGCCCCATGATGGCTATTTGAGAGGAGTAGGTATACCCTGAGGGGAAAGTCAGGGGTAGAGGGGCACAGCCAAGAGGTACGGTCAGAGAAAGATGAGGACCAGGTGTGTGTGGGGCAGGGCATCCCCCAGTTCTCAAGGCAGCACCCCAGGTGTCCTGAAGAGTCCTGCCACCCCACCCCCACCCACCTCCCTGGGGCCCACCAGGCTCTAAATCCTGAGTGTCTCTCAGAATCTAGCGTTCCTCTCATTCCCACGGCCCCATCCCCCAACCTCACCTTCAAGGCTGCCAAGATTGCACGGCAGCTTCTCTCCCAGGCCCCTCACTTCCAGCCCAGCTCCTCCACTATTGGCTGCCTGGTCACAGCTGGTCCCTACGAGGCTTTTCACAGCTTGCCCCGCAGGCCCGAGCAAGAAGACAGGGTGCCACCCCGCCGTGCCCCACGGGCTCCGGTGTGCTTTGTGGTGGTGGCAGCAGGCCCGCCAGGTCCGTACCCCCCAGATGCCCCAGCTCCTCACCTGTGGATGGTCTGCCCTGCGGGTGTGTGCTCCACTTCCAGCCCTGCCTGCCGAAGGACGTCGATGACTGTGTTGTTTCCCAGAAAATGACCTAGAACACAAGGGACAAAGTGGACTCAGCCACATGCCAAGTCACCAGCACCCGGGGACAGCCTCAGGCCAGGGACCCATACCAAACGCAATACAGTGTGTCTGGATGTTGTCCCCGTGCCACCTCGGCATGGGTCCAGATCCTGGCTCTGCTGCTCACTGGCCGTTATGTCCTCACGCCCCAGTTTCTGTGTCCTGTTTCCCTCTGTGAAGTGGGAAGGATGGTAACGTTCCCTGCTGGGCTGGTGGGGGGATGGTGGGAATGGTGGCTGGCATTGTGGCAAAGGGTCACAGTGTTTCCTGTGATCTCACTGCTCCTTGCACCCTGAGGCCGACCCCAGCCGCAGACTGAAATAACCCGCAGTACGGTCTACAAGAACAGGACCCAGACGCCGGCTGTGGCCGCCGCGGTTTCATACCAGAAAAATAAAGTGAATTAAGCCCATATAAGGCAAGCAGCCGGCAGGGGTCATGCAAGGCCCAGCTCGGAGAAAACCTCCTCCAAGAAGCCCTCCAGCCCTCAACAAGTCTGAGGCTCATCTTTGTGAGTTCCACCAGCTGCTCGAGGCTCCCTTCCTTAGCATGGGGGTGGGTTCCATGTGTTCAAGTCTGTCTCCCCACCAGGCTCCACAGGGCAGAGATCTTCATGGATTCATTTGTTCACCTTCTATCCAACATCTACGGACCACACATTACAACCCAGGCCTTGGGGTGACCCCAGAAGACTCACGAGGTGTCAGATTCTGGGGAAGGAGAGAGCAGTGTGTGGTTGCAACAGCTGCAGCTCAAGCGGACAGCGGCAGGGGCACAGAAGGGGCCTAACGCTGGAGCCAAGCACTATCGAGGTGGCCCTGCAGGCGGGGGGGACTTCTCACCCCAACCTATCAAGCATTCATTCAACAAGCGTTTATGCTGCACTTGCTCTGAGGCCAGCCCTGTCCTGGTGGCTCACAATGCAGAGAGTCACAAGCCCCAGATGAGTCCAGAAAACACTCTCCTTCAGCAGGACGCGGGCATGAGGTCTGGGAATAGTGAAGGTGCTCCCAGGCTCCGGTTAGGAAGGGTCCTCGGGAGGCTGACTGCGGAGGTGGTGACAGCACCCTGGCCAGCCCCTTTGTCCTCCCTGGGCCTCGGTCTCCCCACCTGTTTGATGTGGGCAGAGTGGCATTGGCCCCTTGTCGCTGCCTAGCCCATGTGCCTGCCCTGCGGCCCCACTCACTTGAGCAGCATGTTCCCTTCGGTTCCCCATTCAGCTAGGGCCCTGTGGGGAAAGCCCTATGCCATTACTCTAATCGCCTGCGACAGGTGGTGACAGGTGGGAAGCCGGAAGGTCAGCACATTGACAGCCCCAGGGAGGTCTGAGGAGAGCAGACAGTGGGCAGGCTGGGCGGGAACGGAGAGGCTCCGGCACAGAGGGGGTGAGGAGGGGACTGCAGGGCAGGTGGATGGAGGCTGGAGCCTGCCACGCTCCGTCACCCACTCTGCACACCTCTGGGCCTGCTTCTGCTCTCTCTCACTGCCCTGCCCCTGTCCCTGGAGTCCACCTTGGGATCACTGCGAGAGACCACTGGTCTGGGAACAAGAGACTCGCTTCTAGTCCAGGACCCATCTCACTCTCTCTGAGACCTTGGACAAATCCATTATGCTCAAATGCTCTTGATGTCTCTGTGCACAGGGGATTCACAGGCTCCCCTGGCTCTCAGACTCTATGGGGAAGGCTTCTGTTTGACCCTAGAGACTCAACAGAAATGTATTCTCCCTCCCTCCCTTTCTTTACCACTTACTCTCAGTTCATTAATCTGACAAATACCAAGCGGGTGACATCTAGTGCTAGCCAGTGGTGAAGAGACAGGGGCCTGTTGAGGCACTTGGTCTCAGAATCAAGGTCTTTGATGGGGTCTAAGTACTCTCCTGAAGGAAGCACAACCTTAAGGCAGGGCAGACTTCATGGAGAAGGCAGTGATAGCTGAAGGGATAAGAATCAGCCAGGTGAGGATGAGAGTTGGGCGTGGGGTGGGGGTGTTCCAGACAGGGGGTGCGAAGTGTGAGGCTCATCTGGGAAGCTGAATGTAGAAGACATGCAGACAACGCAGGCATCGACAGGCCCTCCAGGACCCTGGCCTTCGCCCAGTCCTATTGAGGATGGAGACCCAAGCTTCACCATGGCTATGAGTCTCCTGAGCCAAGTGGCTTCCTTGCCCCCAGCCCCAGTTTTCCTGAGCATCAAATGGGCATGCATCCCTTCGGGGGGCTGCCAGGTCCTGATGAGGCAGGAGTGACTGTCCTTCGGAGAAGCCCAGTGTGTACCCTAGAGTGACGAGCTGAGCCAGTCTTCGGCAGGACCACAGAGTCGTGCCCACTCTTGCCTGCCCCCAAGTGTGACGGAGCTGGAAGGGGGCCTGGGCATGGTGGTCTTGGCACATGGGTTGCAGGAGTCCCCGGCCAGCAATTCTTGGAACTTACTCCTGGCAGCAAAGGCAATTCCTTCCCGGCCTCCATGGAGTCCCTTTAAAGGTGAGGGCGTCCAGACCCAGCAGTGGTCTGCTTGCAGGACTTCGAGAGCCCCCAGGGAGAGCAGGCCACCTGAGGCTGCAAGGACCTGAGGTGAATATTTACCCAGGCTGTGTGACCAGCTCCGAAAGGGACATTCCTGATGCTGGGGGAGGTGGTGCTTGGAAGGGCCCAAGCCTTACAGAGCCCCAGCTGGGTCCCGAGGGCTGCCTGACAGCATTTCAGGGCCCAGTCAGCGCCCCACCCATGTGCTCAGCCTCAGCAGCTCCAGGCCCTTATGGTGCAGCTCAAAACCCCAAACAGAAGACTTCAGATACTTGGAGAAACTAGTTGGAAGTGATCAGCAATGAATTTTGCAAATCCCATCTTTCCTTCTCTAAGCCACACTCACCTTCACTTCCTTCCCTGCGGGGCGGAGAGACTACTATCTGCAGCCCCCAGGCCATCCCCCCACCAGCGACTGGTCCCGCAAGAGGCAGCTCCTGCAGGGCTCCAGGGGGCACCCTCCCCATGAATCCCTGCCTCAGGATGGCACAGACCAGCCATCCATTCCAGACCCTGTGCTCCCAGCCCGGCCCTGGTCCTGCCCTCTCTGGGCTTGGCTTCACAGGACCCCAAGACGCGGTGCTGTCCTGCTTCTCTTCGTAGCCCCTTCCCCCTTCTCCTGTCCTGGGAGCCCTGTCCATAGCCTTCTGCTCCCCTACTATCTGTGGACAAATCATCCACCTGTGTGATTTCAGTTACCATAGAGCGTGGACTACTCTGGAACTACTGCCCTCGCCCAGACCTGTTTGACCGGCAGCCTATTGGACATCTGCACCTGACAGCCTCCAGAGCCTACAAAATCCAGGTCACCCTCCCCTCCGAGGATGTGTCTCAGCTGAGCTCCGTTATCCAAGTCAGATGGGCCCTGGCTTGACTCTTCCCCACCCCCCTCATTCAATGAGTGACAGGAGGCCTCCCGATTTTTTCCTCTTAACCATGCTTGACCAGCTCAGGTCAGCTTGACCAGCTTGATCAGCTTCTGCCCGAGTCACTGCAGACATGGCCTTCCTTGTTCTCTCCCTGCAGCTGGAATGATCTTCCCACCCCACAGAGATGTCCCCGTCAGAACGTGTTCCCAACAAGCCACTGGAGGGGGAGACTGTGAGTTTTTTGAGGGCAGGAGCTGCGTCTGATTCATCCCTGGCCCTAGGGCTAAGCCCAAGTTTGGCATACAGCAGTGGCTTCGTGAATATTTGTTGAATGAATGAATGACAAGGCCTGTTACTCCATATCCTTGCTGTGATCTCATCCTATCCCTAGGAGACTTGAGCTCACAGCTCCCCTTCCTTTGTAGTCCCCGCCTGGTCCCTTGGTGATGCTCCTGTAGATTCCACCAAACCCAGGAGCCTAGGCTTTGCACCAGCCGGAGTCAGGCCCCCGTGCACACTGTCCCCAGGGGCCGGCAGATAGGGCCTAGGCTTGCCTCCAAGGTCACAAATTCCAAAAACGTCACCACGCCCATCCTGGAACCTGTGGGGGAAGGTGTGGAAAGTTTCCAAAGGGGCCCCACAGTGTTGGGGCTTAGCCTGCGGGCTTGCCCAGGCTCCTGGGGTCTCCTGGCCACTGCTCAGCCACTCCTTCCAGCACTGACAGCTGTTTTCTGGCCAGCTCTCTGCAGGAAGGCACGTTCCATTTCATCTGCTGAGGTTACATGGACGGACGAGCAGAGGAGGGAAGAAAGGGAGGACAGTGAGGGGTGGGGCACACAGAGCCACAGAGACCGAGACTAGGGGAGAGGAGACAACAGAGGGGCTGAGAGAGAAGAGAGACATTTCCAGGGAGAGCCCAGGACAGGGAGGGAGCACCAGGACACAAGAAAACAGGGAGGAGACAGACAGATGAGAGGGGGAGAGAGGGGCTGGGAGAAGGGCTGTAAGAGACTCAGAGACAGCGGAAGGGAGAAAGACACTGAAATGGAAAGTGCTAAGTCCTCCATTGTGAGAGCCTTTCAAATTAGCCCCATGGCCCTGGTGGCCATGGGGAAGGAGAGACACTGAAATGGAAAGCAAGAGATAGAAAAAGATAAAAACAGGGCAGAGCTACAAAGAGACAGAGATAGAGAGGGGAGAGAAGAGAAAAAGAACCCAGAAATGAAAACATGGGGCATGGTGGTGGAGAGACTAATCTACTGAGGATATCACGGAAGGCTTCCTGGAGGAGGGACCCCTGTAGCCAGGACTCCCAGGTTGGGAGGGATACAGTGGTGGGGCAGGAGAAGCACTGTAGGTCTTACACATGGTGGGGCTTGTTTTGTGATTGTCTCCTGGACCTCACAAGCCAGAGTACCACTTAGAGAACATTCATATAGAAACAAGGAAGGTTTCCTACTCCCAGTGGGCACAGGCCCATGATGTTTTGGTGTAGAGAAAGGGCTCTCCTTCTTCCAGGTATAAGCAGGCCTGTGCCAGGGCAGCAGGCTTAGCAAATGGAGCATAGGCGGGATCTAGCCTGTAGCCATCAGCCGGCAGCCTCCCGATGCAGAAAGGCAGGGTAGGGCAGAGAGAAGAACTCTGTTGTGGGGTTAGGACAGAAAACCTGCTTCAGCAGCTGACGGGCTGTGTGACCTCAGGCAGTTTCCTTCCCTTCTCTGTGCCTCCGTTGCCTTCCACGGTCTCATGGATCTTCCCATCTCTGTGAGTCCATCACCGGATAACCCGGAGATGAAGTCCCACTCGGCGAATCTCCTGGGCACACTGTGCTTCTTGAATATCATTTCATTTCAGCCTTGTGGCAGCCTTTTGAGGCACCCCGCAGTTCACGGACGGGAAACTAGAGCTTGGAGAGAGGAAAGGACTTGCCCTGGACCCCACAGCTGCTAAAAGGCCAAGCCCTGACTTCTACCCAGCCTTGTCCTAGTTCGCCACAGGCTCTATGGTACATTTGCTCTGAGGTCGTAGCATCTGTGAGGGGTTCCGAGTACATTTGGGGGGGCTGGGAATTGTCAGCATACTGTGTGTCCTTTCAGGGTTCACCAGATTGGAGAGAAAAGTGTGTGAGTGTTCAGCAAGAAAAGGCCAATTAACAGGGTAATTGCAAGATAGTGTTGGGGGGCCGCGCAGAGGGGGAGAACCAGATGTTCCCACAATGGCTCCAAAGTAACACAGGCTCCCCTCAGCCAGCACACATGTTTTCTCTCCAGTGAGCACGCTGGGTTTCCAGTTTTCTCCTCCTGGAAGAGGGATCCCAAGCTCATATTTATGTTCTGTCTGAAATTAATGCAAGGGAAACTTTCAAATGCTAATCCAGCTGCCAGTCTTAGCCAGCTGGATGCCAAGCGACAGAGGTGCTTGTTTTCCCGAGGAAGTGTGACAAAAGGTCTGGGTGCTGGGACCTGGGGAGGGACGGACAACTGGGGGCACCACGGGCCTTCTGATCTTCCAAGGAAGGTCTGCCTGGAAAACTGGCAGGGTTGGGTTTCCTTTCTCCTGTTGTGCCAAGCAGGGCAGGGCGGGGGCATTTTTAGCTCAGGCAGGACTTGAGATGATGTGTCCCCGGCATCAGTCTTGTCCTAGTAGCTGAGTAGCACGGTCCCCACCGTGGAGGAGACCGTGGTCCAGGGTGGGGCAGAGGGGACAGGCATGCAAAGCCTTCAGTGGCAGGAGATTCCTGCAGTGAGGGACAGCCGCCAGGGCCATGGGGCTAATTTGAAAGGCTTTCACAATGGAGGACTTAGCACTTGCGTGGGCACACGGGGAAAAGGGGTGTGGGTGAGCAGCCCATCACCCATGGTCTCGGGTTGTTGGAAAGTGAAGTAAAAGGGGAGGTGGGCCACAGTGAGGTCGGAGCAGTGGAACGAGCTATGGGATTCTGAATCATGGCAGGACAAAATAAGAGGGCGGGTTTCAGCTGGGCCCAAAGAACACTCTCCCTGGCAGTGAGGGCCCCCTCTCTGGAGGTATGTAAGTAGAGAGTCACTGAGTGCTTGTTAGGCCTGCACAGAAGGCATTCAGACACCCTTCAGGGAGCTGGGCATATCCAGGTGGAACCCCATTCCACCCCCTTTACCATCTGCTCCTCTCTGGAGGCTGCCAGAACCCAGGACATCAGAAACAGAGTGCCTTGAGCCTTCAGCCGGTTAGCTCAGCTCTGCTGTTAGATAATGGGAGGACAGGTACAAATACCAAGAAAAGCAACCCTACATCCCATTTCTCCAGAACTCAGACAGAACTGGACGCTGATTCATAGTGTCACTGGAGCTCACTGGGATGCTTCTGAGGCTAGCAGAACTCGCCCGGTGTCACACGGAGAGAAGGTGGGAGAGCTGGGGTTTTCCCGAGCCGGTTCTTGGCTTGCCCTGCGTCTGTTTAAAGGGCCCTTCCGAGGGCAGCTGCTGAGGCGGGGCTCCCTGGGCACAGTGTAGCCTTCTGTTAGGGCTGGAGCTGCTTCTGGGCCCCCGACACCTGACAGTCGCCCAGTTTGGGGGTCCTCTTCAGGACCTCCCACAGTTGTGTCCTTCTCAGAAGCATGCCCCCCAGTCTCCACCAGTCCCATCCCTCCACAGCAGTCCTCTTGGTTCTTCTAAAATCCCCAGGGTTTGAGCCTTTTCATGCTGTTTGGACCAGATGTCTTTTAATTAATCCTGTTTAGAGGTGAGCAGTTCTCCTCCACGCACCCTACCCTATCGGTGAGGGCATAAGTCCTGGGGGTTTTCGCCAGTCGGCACCCGGAGGGCCTGGAGCCAGCAGTGTCTCCCCCACAAGCCCTTCCTGGGGCCTCCTACACTTCAGGCCTGTGCCAGGCCCTGGGAACCCAGAGATGGGTCAGACATGGTGGCCTTTCCTCCTGGGGTCTGATGTCACTCTAGACCCAAGTGACTACTGTGCAGAGTGGTTCGGGGTCGCAGTGAGACACTGGGGAAAAGCCCCAGAGACAGAACCTGTGAGGGGTTCTGTGGCTGCAGGGGGGTGGCGCCAGCCTGAGACTCACTGGCCAAGATAGCACCGGGACCCGGGTAAGCTCCCTGTTGGCCAACCTGCTCCTGAGTCTCACCACCGCTTGGAGCTGAGCAGGCTCTGGGGGGCTCGGAGCAGAGCCCCTCTGCTTCCCCCTCCCCCTGGAAGGCCCTGCTCTCTCCTGGGTTGGGGGAGTCCTATCCTTGTGGGGCTGTGGGTTCTGAGGGGCTGGGACTCGGAAGTACTAATAACACTGAGAGTTCACATTTATTCGGAGACAGCACTGCCCCAGGCACTGAGCAGTCCAAGAACCAGCCCCCTGACTCTCAGGCTCATTTTGGGGGGGAGAAATCTGCTGTCAGAGAAGCAAAGCACCTGGTTTGCCCAGGCTACTTCCTCTAAGGAGAAACACTAGGTTTCTCAGTCAGGCAGTCTGGCTCCAAAGCCTGTGCCCTTAATCCAGGCCACCTCCTGCCCCCCCTATGCGGCCCAGCGGGAGAGCCGAGCCCATGAGCGATGTTCCATGAGCCCCGGCTCCCTGACAGACCCAGCCTGGAACACGCATCCTCCATTCTCCATTCTCTCCTCTCCCACATCCCAGAGGGCAGCGTTGGCCCCCACGAGGGACAAGCTAGCAGATGGGATATGCCTCCGGCTGGCTGGCTGCTCCGGGCTGAAGCAGGAAGGGTGACTCTGGCCAAGGATCACAGCGCGGAGCAGGCGTGCCAGCTGCCAGATGTGAGCGTGGCGGGGAGCAGAGCCCTTTGAAGCACTGCTGGAAATTCTGAAACACTTCCGGATGCCGTGGCCTCATGTTCCAGCGTGGGGAAGGGCGTTCCCCTGGGCGAGGAGAAAACGGCTGGGTGTGTGCTGCCTGTTTGTAGTGTCCCTCATTTCTAAGGTAAAGCGACCCTCCAGGGGACATGGCTGTTCTCCTATGTTCAGCCATGAGCTCTGTCCCTGAGGCTGCCGAGTGGAGAACCCCGGTGAGAGGGAGGCAGGTGTGGGTATTTTCCTGAGGACTGTGTGGGTGAGGAGGAACTGCACGGCAGTTGAACCAGCATCAGGAAAATTTTACCTGGTTCTTACCTCCTCCAGGAAGCCTTCTCTGACTTATCTTCCCTCTTAGACTGGGAAATGACAAAGGTGCTCGGCACAAGCAGGGTTGTGATAAGGAAATCTTATGGCCTGTGGGGGCCTAGAGGAACTGGTGGAAAGTCCAGGCAGAAGGGGAAAGGGGCCCTCCCAGCAGAACAGAGGGCCGAGCAGCAGCTGAATCTTTTTTGGGCACTGAGGGGGTGGCCATCAATATGAATGGCCTATCAGTGTGACCATCATTTCACTCCAGTTTGGTGTCTCTCACTTCCCTCTGTACCTCGATTTACCTCTCTGCCAAATGGAATAATAAATACCATCCTGTCTTCCTCCAAGAGGAACAGAGGACATAGAGGTGCTATGAATATCCTTCAAGCAGGATGGTGTCACTCGCAGGGAGCTGTGGCCGCTGTTATTCATGAGAAAGATGTTACTGGTGTTCAGGACGCTGGGCTTCCATCCCTGCTCTCCAGCCAGGGACTTCACCGCCAGACAGCCTCTGTCCCAGCCCCCGGTGTGCTGCCGAGTGCGGGCCTGTGGCGCTTGGGCCGGGGCGAGAGAGAGGCTGGGGGGAGCCGGACCGGAGGGCATTTGGGCAGCAGCCACAGCACCCCTGTGTCTGCTGCTCACACCGCCTGCCTGAGGCCGGCTCGGCTCAGAATGGCTTCCCCTTCTAGTCAGTGGGGGACCATTCTGGAGCAGGAACACTGGCCAGATGCCTGTGGAGGGAAGACTATAGGGCAGCTGGATGTTGAGAGGGTGTGTTGGGGTGCACTTCCTCCCCTTACCATCCCCAAAGCTGTCCTGACTCATGCTAGGCCTCCGGGAGGTATCCTGCACCTGGAGGGTAGCCTTCCCTCTCCACGTAGTCGGTCAAGGTCCCGCTCCTGCTAGCTTCTGCAGACATCCCTTACAGGAATCCTTCTCTTCTTTGAAAACTGTTCAAATAGCTCCTGGAATCACCAATGGCCCCCGTGCTTTCTGAATCCTTCTGTTCAGATGAGTTAACTGAGGCTGTCAGAGAGGAAGGGATCGGCCACAGGCCACAAGAGGTTGTGGTCATGCTCCACCGGGAGCTGGGACTGGCTCTGTCCACCTGCAAGTGTGCCTCACAGATGCTGTCCCATGGGCTGCTGCCACGCTGAGGGCCGCAGAGGAGGGAAGATAGGCCCAGTCAGAGGGCCCTGGATCGCCCCTTGACATGTCTGGGCTTGAATGGTGGGGCCGGGGAAGCAGACCTCCCACTGTAGAATCAGGACCAAGCCTGGCTACAGGGACACGTGGCCGGAGCGGGCAGGAGGAGTGCAGGCCAGGGGCCAGGGAAGGAGGGCAGAGAGGCAGCGGCTGTGAGCGCTCACCGCCCCACAACCCCAAACGTGGTTACTCTCCCTTCATTGTCACAAAGCAGGAGGTGGACTGTCCCACGTGGGCAAGACAGACATTTCTATCCTGTGGCTCTGGAGCCAAAGCTGACCGATAAAGAGGCAGATGTCATCCCCTGGTCCCACCGTAGACATAAGTGTCATCATAGGAGTCAGCCACAAGGAAAGGAAGGGGTGAGGGAGACGAGGGAAGAGGAGACGGGGTGGGGGGGAGTGGGGGAGGCTGGGCAGCAAGCCTTGCACCTGGACATCCGGTCTTCCCTTCGCACAGAGAGGCCAGAGCCCCTAGGAGAAGCATCAAGTTCATGGCCCATGGTGGGATGATAAAGCATGCATTAACCCTTGCGGTGCTGGCAATGATGATGAAGCTAGCTGCCATGCTGAGTTCCTGCTATTAGGTCATTGAAATGTTACTGCTAATCTGTATAACTCTTCCACAGGATAGATTTTCAATTCATCAAAGAGTCATTGCTATCATTGCCCACTCATGGAAGAGGGGTCTGTGCCCTTGATGGTACCATGCCAAGGTCAGAGGGGGCTGGACAGGGGTGTGGAGCCGAGCCGTGGGGTGCCGGAGCCCACTTCTCCCTGCCGGGCCCTGTGGCACTCACAGGCTTGGCCCTGGCTTTGAAGGGTGGGCTCTCAGCATGGCCTCCTGGGGCACAAAGGGGCCCCAGAAGCTGTCCTGGCCCTGACAGGGTCACCCCTCTTGCCCAAGGGGCCCATTATGGAGGAAGCCTTATCTAGAAACAGGAGAAGTGGGCTGCGTGGCTTCCCCTGCTCCATTCTGGAGCTCCACGCTTTGCCTTAGGAAGGAGAGGTCAGGAGAGGGTCTACCAAATCTCCAGCCCTTAAAGATTCTGCAAATAATCCCTCCCCCACTGCGGCCCTCCCACACCTGCTCCGAAGGCGAAGAAGCAGATCTTGTCTTCATTCTCCTGCAGGAGCGCCATGACCCTCTTCCCCATCCGCTCGTTCCTCTTGTAGATGAGCTCGTGGCGGAAGTAGCTGTCTATCTCCTGGGCCGTCACCTGCTCGTGCGGCGGGAGGGTGGTGTTGATGAAGCTGGGTAGCTGCGAAGGTAAGACAGAAGTGCCCTCAGTGCTCCCGGGCCGAGGGGGGCTTTAGGCAAAGGCTCACAGCCCCCCACTTAAGTTTCTTTTTTTTTTTTTTTTTAAGATTTTATTTATTTGACAGAGAGAAACACAGCCAGAGAATGAACACAAGCAGAGGGAGCAAGAGAGGGAGAAGCAGGCTTCCCGCCGAGCAGGGAGCCCGATGTGGGGCTCGATCCCGGGTCTCCGGGATCATGACCTGAGTCGAAGGCAGTCGCTTAACCAACTGAGCCACCCATGTGCCCCACACTTAAGTTTCTTAAATGGCCCCTGGAGTGGGCTGTACAAATGAAGAAAGTGAGAGTGGAAAGACCCAGAGACGTGTGTAAAGTCAGACAGCGGGTGAGGCGGCAGCACAAGGAGGTATGGTTCCTGTGTCTCTGCCTGGCTGACCCTCTGCTTCCAGAATGCGGGCGGCTCTCGGCTCCTTCACTGGCCTCCCTTCAACCCCTGGCCCGGCGTGCAAGAAATTCAGGTCAGCAGGCCGGTGTGGAGGGTCAGCTGAGCTGCCCGGTGTGGCTGAAAGGCCACAGGGTACAGGACCGGCTGGCCCGGATTCAGGCCTGGTTCTGACGCTGTGTGACTGTGGCCAAGAGCTCCGGTTTCCTCGTGTGCACAATGGGGATCACGTGAGATGCTGGGTGCTGCCATGGGCTTCATTCAGTCCGCCCCACCCTACAGAGATGACAGGACAGGGCGCAGCCTCTGCTTTCCCCAGTGCCTGAGCCCCGCTGGCCACCACCATCTCTCCAGTCCCAGCTCCACGACTTCCCAGCGCAGAACCAACCCCCTCCATCCCTTCTTAAAAACGGCAACTCCAGGACCACAGCTGCCTCCCAGGATGATGGTTTATTCCACAGTCGGGCTTGGAACTTTCCACACTTCTCAGCTCTGGGCCCACTGTCCACACCCAGTTCTGTGGCCCGGGGGCAAGGGTCACTGACATGTTACCGAACTAGGCAGAGAGCTCTTTGAGTCCAGGGACAGAGCCTTCGTCATTCCTGGGCCCCTAATGCCTGATGCACAGTTGGTGCCCAGAAAGGTTTCTGGAACCTTGAAAATAAAGTTGTGCTGTCCCTCCTCACTGCATCGCCTCCTCCTGGATCGCTCCATGCCAGGCATTTTGTCTTCCCGGCCTGGATGTCAGGTCCAGATGTCCCAGCACCATGGCCTGCAGTGGTGGGCGGGGCCTTAGAGAAGCCATGGGCCACGGAGGAGACCGAGGCATGACTCAGAACATCTTCTCTATTTCGCCATGACCTCTCACTGTCCTTCCACCTCCCAAGCTCTTGTGCACAGGATGTCTTCCATCTGCAGTCTCCTCCTCCATTCCTCTCATCAACTCGGGCTAACGCACAGAACACAAGGCCTCGCTGACTGATGGGCTAGCTAGGTGGAGAATCTGGAATGAGGGGATTAAGTCCTGCAGGGCTTCGTTCCCCACCGATCATGCAGCCTGGCCACACGGCTTTTAGAGCCACTCACAAGTTGTCAGCACTCTTTCTGAGGAAAATGGAGACGTCAGCAGAGGCTGAACCTTCAACGATTTGGACAGGGCCAAGACATCTGTCTCTGATATCGCCTGGCCAAGCACCAGGGTGCTCCCCAGAGTGGGACGGGAAGGGCTCTCTTCCATAAAGGCCTGATTCACTGTTCTGGGATGACAAGGACAGGATGCGACTAATAAAACCTAAGCTTACTCAGTGCGTACCCTGCACAACTGTGCATGCAGCAGCTCAGCCAGTACCCAGTCAGAGACTGGTACCCATCAGAGTCGGTGTTGGGCAAATGGATAAATGAAGGAATGGAGCTCTTACCCCTTCCACCAATGGTGGCAAGGATGACTGGCAGCCTGACAAAGCAGGCCACATTTGGATGTGATAAAGTTCCAGAAAAGGTTTCTGAATGGGGGAGGAGTTGTGGCTCAGAAGGTTTATTTCTGGAAGCATGGCCCTTTCTGTTCCTGAGGTATGGGAGCGAATGAGGAGTGACGTTCACTAAGAAATAAACATTTGTTCATTGGTGAATGAATGTGTGAAGGAACAAGCTGAGAGGCAGTACGTGGTTATGAAGGCAGGTCCTGGCGTCAGACAGCCAGGATAGCTTGGGATGGAACCCTTCTTTTGCCACTTAGCAGTTGGGCTGCCTCTCTAGAACTAGCAGGTTACTTGTGCTGTCTGAGACTCCGTGTCCAACTGGTAATATGGGAGTAATCTATGTTGTTCTAGGGATTGAATAAGATCAGTTTTGGAAAGTGCTTATTAGTGCAGTGCAGAGCACAAAGAAAGTCTTAACTAAATGTCAGCTTTGTACACTAGCCTGGGGGTTGGAGCTAGCTTCATCATTTTTCCCCTATGGTGGCAGAGGCTACAGTGAATGGTGGCCTTGGCAGGGGGAGAGACAGAGATGACAAATAGAAACCTTCGGAATCATCAGAGAGCCACGAAGGAAGCATCCTGCTTTCCTTCCCTTCTGCCAAGGGTCCCGGCAGAGGCTCTTCCTCCTCTGTTTCCCAACCATAAGTGTGCACTTGTGGACAGATGAATCTCCATTCATTCCTTAGGGAGTTAAAAAAATTTAACGAGGACAAGAACCAGAAAGTTCAACGTCAAAGCCACGACGGAGCTAGGCTAGCCACAGCGGTTTCTGGGACTGCCCGACTGCTGGCTGACATTCTCTGCATGTTTCATGCTGATGGGCCTTGGCTTCAGGCCAAGGATGGGACTTGGGTTTGGGTCCGGCTGGGAGGGAAATGAATTAATGATGTCATTAGACTTCTCAGGAGCCTTAATCTCCGGTGACAAGTTTAAGTGCAGGATGCACCATGTCTGGCCCCTAGAATCCCATGCCTGAGGTGGGTGATGAGATACATAGGCTAGACAGACCAGGGCAGGGCTTGGGCGGGGCTGCAGGGAGTGACTCCAGGGGAGGCTCCCCTGGCCCACGACCAGGACAGGGTCGGGTCTGGTGGTCAAGTGCTCTGGTCTACTGACGTCACTGACCTCAATGGCCTCATCCCTCCTCTTCAGTCCATCCACCCAACAGACACCTTCTTCCACAAACTTCCATGGGTCTAGCTCTGTGTCAGGCTAGGGGGTCCCAGGGCACCCTTACACTGGGTCTGCTTCCCTGGATGAGGCCCACAGCCCAGTGAGGAAGTCACTGTGGGATCCGTGCTTTGAGAGGGGTGTGGGGGCGGGGAAGAGGCACCTGCCCGATAACCGTGTGTCCTGCTTGGTCCAGGAAGGTCTAGTTTCAGGGCTAAGGCAGACTCCCCCATACTTGTTAATTATTCTCACCCTTAATTATATTTGATCTTTCACTCTCCAGTGTGTCTGGGGGCACTTTGATGAGTATATGGCTGCTCTCCCCCTAACGCAGTCTGAGGGCTCAGACAGGCTTCCTTTGGGTCACTCCATGATTATGGGGCATCGATGGTGCTAGTGACCTGGGAGCTTTGGGAGGTTGGGGCATGGGCCATTTCCGAAGGTGAGATGGTGATGTGGGGAGACAAGAGAGATCAAGACTGAGATGTAGCCAGCCCTGTCCCCTACCCTAGGCCCTGCACCTGTCCTGCAGCAGCCTCTAGAGACCACCGGATCATCCTCTGCCCTGTGGCCAAAGGCATCTTTCTGACCACACCCCTCTTGAATTTGAACTCCAGGGCTTCTGCCCCTCAGCAGGCATTTTCAGCTCCCCCACCCCCTATGATCTGCCCCCTGCTCTGCAGATCACTCCTCCGGATCCTCCACTTTCCCACACACCCCCCTCCCAACCAGGCAGCCAGCCCCTCCCTTCAGCCCACCTGGTAGACTCCATTCTTGAGCCTCGTTCCAATGCCACTTCCTCCCCGTCTGTGGGCGGTGACTGGGCCCTTACAGCCTGTGTGTCCTCAGCTCCCTACAGCTTCAGGACCTCTTGCTACAGAGGCAGCCCCAAGCCACCTGGACTCCTCCTCCATCCGCACATGGCCCTGGATTTGGCTTTGCTACCCCAACTCTAGGCTTTTCTGTGTCTGGGGGAAGGGCTGCCTAGTCCCTCCCGTAGCCCCTATGCCCGGCGGTAGCGAGGAGTGAGGTCGCTACTCTAATCTGGGTGGACCGATCCAATTGTACCCTCTGTCCCACTTCAAGGATGGGCCCTGCCCGGGGACCCCCAGCGCAGTTCACCTGTCAGAGACAAATCCGTGGTTCTGGACATAGGCTCAAGGTAAATCTGAGCTTGCTATCTCCTGAGGTCATCCTGAGGTCATCCCATTCCTCTCTGCCTCAGTTCTGTGCCAGCCACAGGCCCAGCCCAGCTACTCTGTGCCCAGGCTGCCCTGAGTGCTGACCAGGTCCCTGCAGCCATGGAGCTCGCTAGCCTCCCGCCCAGCAAGTGACATAGGGCGGGGCTCTGGCACAGAGCTCTTGGACACACAGACGGGAATCAGAGCTCTGAGTCCTAAGCCTCCTCTGCAGGGTCTCTGGAACCTTCCTTTCATTATCTCCACTGCAGAGAGCACAACACATGCCCACTTTCGCTCCCAGGACAGCCGTTGCCTGATACTCACTCTGTGCCAGGCCCCGCACTAGGCCCGGGGACGGAGGCAAGCGTGACACACTTTTGCCTCAGGGAGCTCTGGCGCTAGAGGGTGGCATGCGCACAGAGAACCTCTCAGCCGGGTCCCTGGCTACCCCTCCAGACCAAACTCACACCACTTCTTCTGCTCTCTCTCGCCTCTGCTGGAATATTCCTCTTCCTCCTGTCCATGGCCAAGTTCGGTTCTTCCCTGACCTCTCACCTTGCAGCCATCCTTCCTTCTTACTCTGAGTCCATCGGAGTTCTTGCTCCTGCCACAGGCCCCAGCTGCACCCTTTATCCTCTCCTGGAGCAAGGATCACACTTGGGTGCCATTGCTATGGAATGTTCCCTTCCCTCCTGTCCACCCTATGAGGGCAGCTCTCTCCGGCTGCCCTGCCTCCCACCGCCCCATATCCCTTCTCATAGCACTGGGCCTGGTATTTACAATTTCCTTCATTCATTCAGCAGCTATTGGCTGGGTCCTGCTCTGTGCCAGGCACTGGCCTAGCCAACGACAATATATTGATGGATGAAATAGATGCAAGTCCCGGTCGTCGGGGAGCTTATGCTCTAGTGGGGAGGATACACAATACATCATCACTTATCAATGAACCAAAATATGTCAGCTTGTGAGAAGATGATAAAAACCATAGGAGGAAGTGGAGGCTGAGAGTGTGGGAGCGAGGTCAGGCTGCAATTCTAGATCAGGGAGTTGGGGCCCAACTCACCGAGATGATGATGTCTGAGTTAGGGTGGGGGGTGAGCCATGACAATACCTGGGGAAGGACAAAGGTGAAACATGCCAAGGGGGCCCACAGAGCATGAGTGGTGTATGTGAGGAGAGGGCGGGGGACAAGGAGTGGGGGTCGGGCAAGCTCTGGGGCCCACACAGGTCATTACAGAGACTCTGGCTTTTACACTGAGAAAAATGGGGAGCACTGCACTGTCCCCTTTTGAGTAGTGGTTAACCAAGCAGCAGGACAGGAGGCATAGGGGGCCTAGAGGGGCCCGGGAGAACATCTAACTCCATCCAGAGGGTCAGGGAGGGCTTCTTGGAGGAAGTTACAATAGAGGCACAGTGGCATCGGCAGGCAGATGGCACGGGGCACAGGTCAGCAGAACAAGGTCTATGGGGGGGGCGCCTGGGGTGGGACAAGGTCAGCAGAGGGCAGGGCACAGAAGGCCTCTAGGGCTGGACAGAGTGTCTTGGAACTTGTCCTGAGGGCAATGTCCTGGTGGAGTCATGCTCAGCTCCTCACGGTGCTCCTCAAGCTCTGCCGCTTTTGTGGGTAGTCTTTCCTCTGGGGCTTGACTCAAGGCAGAACGCCCCCAGCTGGACTCAAGCCCAAGCTCTCGCCGTGAACTTGTTTCCCCCCAGTCTCTAATTTCCCTAGATGCTGAACTGAACTTCTCAGAGACCTCGTGGCTCCTACAAGGCTAAGCTTCTACCACACACGCCAGACTAAGCGCTGCTCTTGATAACTTGCGAACTCGACAATTAAGTGCTGTGTGGGCTTGGGCAAGTGTCTTTGCTTCTTTGAGCCTCAGTGTCCCTATCTGTGAAATGGAATATCAATAGGTCTGCTTATCGTGGCAGAGAGTAGACTGCCTGTACGTCGCACACAATAGGTGTCTAGTACATGCTAAGTGGGTTCACATGGGCCAAGCCTTTGGAATTGGGGACTTAA
The DNA here is from genome assembly GCA_004023965.1 of Spilogale gracilis. Taxonomy (NCBI): domain Eukaryota; kingdom Metazoa; phylum Chordata; class Mammalia; order Carnivora; family Mephitidae; genus Spilogale; species Spilogale gracilis. The sequence goes on along the minus strand of PITA01004908.1, from coordinate 65,318 downwards.
AGGCTCTCTGGGCAGGAGGGGAATGTCACCTGAGATGTGTCGTGGTTGAAGATGACAGCGTTGAGATCCCCACAGTTGTAGTGTTTGATGAGGTCCTCCGTGGTATAGGGTGCCTGCAGGCTCCCGGCCCGCACACTCTCGTGCTGCAGCAGAGTCTGGTTCAAGGCAAACAGCACCTGCACAGAGGAGAGAGGAATAAGGGCTGTCATTCCAGATCAGGCTGGGGGCCCTAACACCTCCAGGCCCTGCCCTCCTCGCTCTGGACTTGGCAGCAACAGGCCCCGAAACGGAGAAAGTGTGTGGGGCCTGGCATCGGCTGGTGCAGCCTGAACTCTTCCATCGGCCTCTGGACACGTTCAGCCTGTTCTCGTCTCCAGCCCTTTACCCACACAGGTCCTCACATCTGCTCTGGCTATCTGATCTACTGATGGGGCAAAATGAAAACCTAGTTGGGTCTGGGTTTTGGAATGATGACTGCATTTGTCTTTTGACTAAGTTTTTCTTATTTCTGTGCCTAGAAAAGTTCTAGAATGAGCACAGACCAACTTTTTAATCAAGAGCAGGGCAAACAAAGCAAGACAAACACATGAACGTAACGAACAGGAAACCCACTTAGATGTCAAGGCCCTACCCAAAGGCCACTTCTTCCAGAAGTCACCCTCACTCCAGGCAAAGCCCTAAGGATCCGGGCCTCTCCGAATGACCCATGCTGGCACTGAAGCTCTTCTGAGCTCTGGGCCACTATGTGGGGCCGTGGACACAGCTGCAGCTTAGCCAGACCGGCCTGGCACCGGGATCACGTGGAGCACCATACAAAAATATCAGTTGCCCAGTCCTCATGCCTGGAATTGGCATCTCTAAGAGGAAGCCCAGGATGTGTATTTTTCACAGGCACCCTGGGAATGACATTAGGGGTCTGCTTCTGCCATGAGGATGACGTTCTGATGGAACATGGCCTGCCCAAAATGAGGGCCCTGAGAGAAGATCTCAAATGTCCCATTTTAAATGGGGAAACTGAGGCCTATGAGAGAGGAAGGGACTTGTTCGATTCTGCCTAGCTGGTCTGTCCCAGACCCCTCTGCCAGCAAAGAGGAGGAGTTTGACCATGATCTGGGTTCTTTAGCGCAGGAGCAGGGAATGGCCGCTGCAGTTCCTGGGCAGGTCTGGAGGCCGTCTCAAGCCGCCCATCCTTGCTGTTTCCCAGTCCCAGCCGGCCCGCCAGTCCCCAGCCCTCACGCGTGCTGTTTGCCCATCATCTGTTTGCCGTCTTGGACCGCCGTCTCCCACCTCTCACCTCACCAGTTCAGTCCCGAGCATTTCCCACTGGGCTCAGTGCAACCCATCCCGGTCCCTGCAGACCCCCTCCCCTCGCCCCACATAGTCATTGGCCACAGTCACCTTTTGAAAGCACAAATCTGATCGTCTTAACCCCACCCTCTTTTTTTTCCTTCAAAACTTCCACAGGTGCCTCCTGCCCTCCGAGTAAAGGCCTAGCTGTTCAGTAGAGCCCGCCAGGCAGTGACCTGGACTCTGCTGTGATCGGTGACCTTGCTTCCTGCTCAGCGCTCGTGTCTCTGAACACCCAAGTACCCAGCACCCTTGTGTCTCCTCGTGTGATACGCGGTTCTCTGTGCACGGCAGCCTCCTGCCTCTGCTCTCCACTTGCACATCCAGACCTGGCCTTCCAGGCTTTGCTCAAGCCTCTTCTCCAGGAAGCTTCTCTGACCGTCTGGGGGCTGAGTCAGGCCCCTCCCGGAGGACCCCCCCAGCCCCCTTGCCTGGCAGACTGACACAGCAGGGGCTCCAGATCTTAACCTATCTGCGTATTTGCGCCCTTGGCCATGGAGCTCTTTGGCTCTCCTCCATGCTGACATTGTGATGCTGCACTCTGGATAGAAGCAACCAGGACAGGGGCCTGAAAAGCACCAGTGGCCGCCACTGTCTCTCATACCCCCTGGCCCTGACAGCAGGCCATGCTAGCCCACCAGAGGATGTGCAGAGCCGAACGGCCTCAGTTGTCCCACCAAGGCCATCCCAGCACAGCCGACAGATAGCTGGCTCCCAGACGATGTGAGGAAGGCCAGCTGAGCCCGGCGGGGCCCACCTGCCGCTGGGGCCAGACATCTGAGCAGACGCCCAGTGCTAGTGCCCAGCCCAGCCCTGCAGTGGTGATGGACAAGCGACCCACCATGCCTCTGTCCCCCAGCCCGGCGTGAACATGAGATGGTGCCTGCTATTTCGCTACCTGGTTCTCCCATCAGGCTCTGAGCTTCTTGAAGACAGGACTTGCATCTTACTCGTTTTGTGTTTACAGCTCTCTGCACAAGGCCCCGTAACGAGGGATGTCCCTCCATCCTTTCCCCAGCACCTTAGTGCCGCCTAGGCCACCTGCTGTGGTCAGTAGCTTCCTATTTCAAGGCAACTTGTAAGGCCCTCAGATGAGAGCCAGGAACTCTGGCACCCTGATGAGAGCCAGGAACTCTGGCACTTTGCTACGGGGCAGAAGCTCCCACCAGAGTCATTCCAGCACACACAATCTGAACAGAGAAGCTCACATAATAAGGAACGCAACGTACTGATGTGGGCAGTGGGGCCAAGCATGCTTGAGAGATCCCTTCTGCCCATCTCCTCTTGCTTTTGTTTCTGCAGGTGGGGAGCTGGAGAGTGCTGGAGTGCAGTGGCTCAGGCCGCTCCCCCTAATGAGCTGGCTGGGGATGAGGTAAGACCCCACCTCCAGGCCTTCTCCAAGCTCTGGCGAGCACCCTGAAATTCAATCTGCGGCCAGCTGGTGCAGGGTGTCAATGGCAGCCTGGTGGCTGGGACACAGGGCAGGAGGCAGTGGCCCTGTTGCTGTGCATGTCACTAAGGCAACAGGCCTCGTGTGCAAGCATCCGCGTCAGGCTGGGGCTCTCCACTTCCCCGCGGGGCTGGGATCCTCAGGCTCCCCGCGACCATGCCCCACCCCGGCATACACCTGCTGCTCCCCAGAGGACGCACCACCTGGCCTGGGGTGAGGTCATCCACTCAGGTGCCGAGAAGGCCTGGCTGGAGGGGAAATGGCTCCCTGGGCCTCCCTAGGCCCATGGAGTCACTTCCACTTCCTGTGGCTCTCGTGGGGTGCGGGTGTGTTTCAGTGAGTTCAGCACGTTACAGCCCACGGGTGCTAGGAACGGTCCTGGCGTGTAGAAAGAGCTGGAGGAATGCTTGGTAAATACAACTTGGAAGAAAATAGTCACACTTGAACCTTCTCAGATTGGAGCTGGAAGGGCCCCTGTAGGTCATCTGGTCCAGTGTTTTTTTTTTTTAATCTTTTTTTTTTTAAGCCATAGAACCCTTTCATGGTTAGTGTTTTCCAAAAGAACCTTACTTGGAACTCAGTATGTGGAGTAGATAAATGTGGAACTTTCCCCAATTAATGTGAAGAGACAGGCTAAGTCCTATAGGCTCAATGCTTTCCTGCAGCAGAGGCTCCCATGGCTTCTCTGTGGAACCCATGGGTCTCCTGGAGGCCAGTTTGAGAACCACTGAGCTCATCCTGTGCTCTCATCTTAGAGAAGAGGAAAGGAGACAGGGACCCAAAGTTGTCAAGAGAGAGCTCACCAAGCCCACACAGGGAAGCTGGGGGCAGAGGAGACTCAAAGCCAAGCCTGATGCCCAACACAGGCCCCTTTGTGGTGCCACAGACTGGGGCTGGATTTCAGGATGCTCACTGGCGTGGCCCAAGTTCATCCCACACACGTTACCACACCTGTTTTCCTTCTGGAAGCCTTGTGAGTCAGCCAGCAATTGCCACAGAGTATTTATTATTAGCATGTTACAGAAAACTGAGAGCACATCATTTAAGAGGCATTCCCAGTGTAGTGGTACTTGGACAGAAAGCCACACCTATCATTCTAGAATCCTGCGAACCCCCAGGTAAGGTCTGGTGCCTCCCGGGTGCAGACCCTCCCCGCTCCCCAGTCTTGGCACTTATCCCATGAAGTGTCCGTCTCAGGTGATTCCCTATTCCTGGCCTGTGTAGACCAAGAGCTTGGTAAGGGCAGGAAGCCTGCCTCTTTGTTTCCTGGTCACTGCTGGAGAGCAGATTTTTGGGAACTATTTTGGAAAGTGGACTGCTGACTGCCCGTGACCTGACTGTGACCAAGTCATATGCCCTTTCCCCACACCTCCTGACTCCTAGCCATCTTTTGCAACTCATAAAGAGGTCCCCATCGATTCATTACTACAGTCATCATGTTTATTGAGTACTTACTCTATGTTAGGCATCTTCTAAGCTCATATTAATTGATTTAATCTTTACAGCAACTTTGGGGTTGTATTAGCACCAATTCACAGATTAAAAAAACCCAACCCTACGGCAAAGAAACAGTAACTCACCCAAGGTGACAGAACTGGAGAGGGATGGGATGTGCATTTGGGCTTGGGCAGGCCACCCCTGGAACTCATCCTTCTAGTGCCCACTGCCCACTGGGGCTTCCCTCTGCTCTCCCTGGGAGAGAGCAGCAGAAAGGGTGTCATGATTCATAGACGGGAAACGGAAGAAGCAGAAGGGGCTCAGGCCACATGGCTTGTACAGGACAGAATTGGGCTTTGAAATAATGTCTGCCTGGCTCCAGACCAGGTTCCCATGACTGGAACTTTAAAATAATATGTGCTTCTTCATGCATTCTTGGAGCTTCCGAGATATACGGAAGCTACACTCATTCATTCATTCAACAAACAGTTACTTTCTGTGGATTCTCTGCGGAGATCTGGGGTTGGTGGATGAATTGGGCTTGGTGTCCACCTATATGGAGCTCATTTCAGAAGCAGATAACCCAACTGACTGTGATAGGAGAGGGTGGTAAGTGGGGCCACTTAGGGGGACATGCACAATGGAAGAGCCTGGCCCTGATTTCTGCCTCCCTCCCATTCACCCTGAACTCCCAAGCCTGGCCCGACTCACAGCCTCCCGGGCCTCCATGCCTTGTGCCCCCCCCCCCGCCACTTTAGAATAACAAACCCTCTTCGCCAAAGCCGCTGTGGCCCACTCTAGGATAATGTTTATGATGAAGCTTTGACATGGAATAATAAACACTGGGTGGAGGCTCGAGCCGCCTTGTTCCCCGTGGATGACCGCATGTGGAGGCCCGGCCACCGGGAGGACCTGAGCATCCCAGGGCCGCCCCCTTCTCCCCCGCCATTGCTGGCCAACGCTGTCTGCTGAGTGTAGGCATGGAATTTAAACACATCTCCAAACACAGGCCTAGGATGGAGTGAGGCAGGCGCCAGGAGGGTGGGGACAGGTTTATTGTTCCAGATTAGTCTAGTAAACAGTCCTCAGTGGGCTGGGATCGTGAACACCGAGGCCTTGTGAACACCGAGGCCTTGTGCTCACCTGCTGGCCCAACACCATCAGTGTGAGGAGAGACAGCAAGACCCCTCTCTCAGAGAACATGCTGCACCCCAGGGCTCCTCGGGATAGGCCTGGCTCTCGGGCTGGGGTTCTGAGGTGGATGATGAGCACCTCTCACTCACCCCAAAGCACAGGGAAATCCCAGCAAAGGCCCCACGCCCTGCCGTGCGCCAGGCACTGTCCTAGATGCTGGGGGTTTAGTTAGCAACAGAGCAGGGCCAAATCCGGCTCTCCCTGAGCTCATCTCCTCGGCGTGAACAGAGAATAAACAAATGATCAGGGAAGTATCAGTATCTGGCGTGTCAGATGAACACTACAATGGTTCCATTGAACTGGGGACTAAGCCTCCGGCCACTTTGAGCTCGTCAAGCCTCCGAAAGAAGGGCGTCGCTGTGCTAGTTGGCGTGACTGATCCTGACCAGCAGGGGAAAATGGACCGCTGCCCCACAGGAGGGAGAGAAGAGCACGTCTGGAGCACACGAGCTCCCTCAGGGTGCCTGCTCGTATCACCACGCCCTATGATTAATTAACGTCAATGGAAAACCGCAACCACCCAGTCCAGGCAGGACTACTAATGGTCCAGATCCTTCGGGAATGAAGGCCTGGGTAACCTCACCCGCTTCGAACCACAACTAATGGAGGTGCCTGCAAAAGGTAAAGGGATGAAGGAGTGTGGTGGGAGTAGAAGGGAGTGACAAATAGCAGCTATGAGCACAGGACCCGCAACAGAAGCAAAAGACAGAAGCAAAAGTGAAAGTTTGAGAGTGTTTCTTCCTTATTTTAAGAATATTTGTTTGTGTATAAAATATTTTCTTTTTTCTCCTTTTTCTTTTTTTTCTGCCCCATGCATGTAGCATAAGACACATTGACTTTATATCATAGTATGTAAGTATTGTTAAGTCTACCTCATCATATTTAAGTTTTGGACTATCAAGGAGAAGAGTAAACATCACCCAAAGGCTTTGCCTCCTCATCTGGGGACACACATTCCGGTTGCACACAGGATCGTTGTATCGTCACGTTAGGTGGAATTATGACCTGTTATTGTCTTTATTGGGAGATGAAGTATGGTTTAAAGAGATGCTTGTGGGTGCCAAGTTAACAAAGGATGCACTCATGATGGTTAGTTTTATTTGTCAAATTGGCTAGGCCATGGTACCCAGATATTCGGTCAAACATTGTTCTAGATGTTTCTGTGAGGACACTTTTTAGAGATGACTGACACTTAAATCAGGAGACTTTGAGTAAAGCAGATAATGCTCCAGAATAATTAGATAAGGGTGGGTCTCATCCAATAAGTTGAAGGCCTTCATAGAAAGAGGCCAACTTCTTTCGTCAAAGAGAATTCTGCCCGCACACTCTTTGGACTGAAACTGCAGCATTAGTTTTCCTCCCTGGGTCTCCAACCTGTCAGTGTATCCCATGGACTCTGGACTTGCCAGCCTCCACAATGTGTAATCCAATTCCTTAAAAGAAATCTACCCATCAAATCCATCTATCCATCCATTCATCCATCCATCCATCCTATTGGCACTGTTTCCCTGGAAAATTCTGACATATACAGTCTTTGTTACAGAGAGAAAACAAAGCAGGAAAGGGGGCAGGGAATGATGAGGTTAAGGGGAAATAGCAGGTGCAAAGGTCCTGTGTATATGTGAGAAATGTCAGAGGCCAGGGTGGCGGGACCTGAGTAAACAAGGAGGACAGTGATGGGTGATGAGGTTAGAGTTGGTTAGGAGGCCAGGTTCCACAGGCCATTGTAAGGATGCTAGGAAACCATCCCCTACCACAATCTTTCCCGAGAATGGACTGTTATTCCCACATGACACATGATGAAACAGGCCTTGAGGACAGTGAAGTCACCTGCATAGAGTCTCAAGTTGATGAACTGGAACTGGGATTCCAACTCAGGTCTGGCTGACAGGTACTGGGTTCTTTCTGCTACTGCTGGGCCTGACCTGCCAAGCTACCTGCACCCGGTCGTTGGGGGGAAGAACAGGCATAAAAAGACAAATAGGGACCAGTGTGGGAAGCCCATCATCTGCATGACCAGCTGGGAAGAAGGAAGGGGTGCTAGAACCTTAGCCATGGGCCTGGTCAGCTGGGGTAGACGGGGTACACTGACATGGGTACAGGAGAGAGGTCACACTTGCCGAGGTAGCCTGCCTGCTGGAGGGCTTTCCTGCGCTGTTGCTCTCTGTCCTGGCCCGACCGATTCTCATTCGTGCCGAGTTCTTTCCTACTTCAGGACCATTCCCTTGCTCCTGCTCTGCCGGAAACTACCTTTCCACCCATGGGAAAGGGTTCACATCTGCCTGTCATGTGGCTGCAGGGGCTCCTTCTCCAGGGCGGCCCCCCCTCCGTGGGCTGGACGTGGGGGGGGGCAGGTTCCTGCATTGTGCCCCCAGGGCACCCAGTACTGCATAGACGCTTGCCCTCCCCTGGCCAATGGCTGTGTCCTGCTCATCCTCCTTGCCCTCTGGTGGTGTGCCAAGGGCAGGTAGGTCGTGCGACTTGGTCACAGCTGTTTCTCCAGCAGAGAGCACAGGCCCAACACAGTGAGTGCTGCAGAAATACTTGTAGAGTGAATAAACAAAAAGTGGAGCAAATCAGCCATCCCAGAACCCCAGCAGCTTCCTGCCCGGACCCAGTACCCTCTGGGGCCCAGAGCCGAGAAAGCTGAGCCCCCAGGGCCCTGGGCTGCGTCAGTCTGTTGGTGCCCGGGGTTGGTGCGGAGGGCAGCTCCACCCTCCGGTGGAAAGGTTTCTCCAGCCGGGGGGAGATTTCCTCGAAGGGTAGAGCCTACACGGGTCTGGCTGAGGTTTATTTGTTTATTCTCCTCGCTCCATTGACAGCACCAAAGCAGTGCCGACAATTTCCCTGCTTCCTGCTCAGTATTCTAAATCCCCTAAGCCCCCGGCACAGAATCCTGTCTCCGGACACTGGGCTACTGAGCAGCAGGTATCCAAATAAAAACAAGGTCTCCTGGAGCCAGGCACTGGCTCTGGGCTGGCAGGTAGGACTGGAGATCTCATCTCCATCTGAGTCTAGACTGTGAAGTCCTGGGCAAGTCACTTTCCTTCCCTGGGCCTTGGTTTACCCACGCATGCAGAGGACCAATTCACACATGCATCAAGGAAGGATGTATTGAAAAATTATCAGATGCTTTTCTACCCTGGAGGTATAGCAGTAAACACAACATTCTCGGGGAGGGGGGAAGCCGACAATAAACAGAAACAAAACTAGCGAAGCATCTATGTTAGAGAGCGATAGTGGCTAAGGATCTGAGGGAGGTGGTTCTGTGGACGCTCAGAGAAGCCTGGTGAGGGGCAGAGGCAGGCCTGCCGGTGTGAGAGGCAGGAAGCAGGCCAGTGCTGGAGAATAGCGAGCGAGGGGGAACAAGCAGTGAGATCTGTCAAGGGCAGGACCCAACAGAAAACAGACGGCGCGTGGTCAATGAAGCGAGTACCGATGAAGTAAGTTCAACTGCAAGGGTAATTGAAGCGCGTTGAATGATGGGAACATCGACAGAGGTGCGGACAGGGGCCGGCGGGCACAGAGGAGTAGCAGCAGTGGAAGCTTTTCTGCCCCAAGCCTTAAAGGGAAAAGTGGGGGGCACCCGAACATTGGAGGACAGCACAGTCACCCCTTCCTGGTCTAGCAGGGCAGAGAGGAAGGAGGGGGGCACGAACTGTCCCAACTTTCTTCTCCTCCTGCCTAACCATCTCCTGGCAGCGCTCCCCACTGACGTCAGGATAAGGGAGGCCAGACGATGTCACATCAGCTCTGGGCTCCAAGCAGGGAGAACAGAGGGTCCATCCAGAGAGGAAAGGGCATTTTCAGGACATGGTCAGAGGGATGGCGGGGTCGGCGGTGGAGACACATCCCTTAAGGCCTGAGTGAGATGGGAAGGCCTGCAGTCTGCGCAGAGGAATGCTGGGATACCCCAGGGATCTGGAATCCAGGCGTGACAGGAGTAAACAGGATCAGAGGGAAGACGAAGGCAGCTCTGTCTTCCTCCTGAAGAGGGAGCAAGTGAGCATGGTCCACCTTTCCCTTCACTATCCCCATCCCAAAGCCCAGCCACAACCCAGAGAACCATGCACTTGGCTTCCAGCACCGCAGGTCCCGGCTCCGTGAACGCCCACCGGTTGGACCCCAGTGGTGCCGGCCACATCCTCCCTCTGCACTGCAGTGTGGGCTGGCCAAGCCCTCTGTGCTTCCCTGGGTGGGCAGCGGAGGCTGACTCACCCTCTCTTTCTTTCCCTCTTTTCTCCGAACGCCTCGTTTCTCCACCCAAAGACCACCCTTAAAGATCCCAGCGTTCCTCTTCTGTCCTTCAAGTCATGCCAGGAAATGCTCATAAATCCGGAGCCACCCACACGAGGAGATTAACATTCTGCTGGGTAGGGAGGCTGATAGCCAGGCTGGGTATGGGGGAAGGGGCAGGCCCAGAGGCTTGGGTCTCCAGGAAGGGACCTGACATGGGTTCTGTCCTATTGGAGGTAAAGGGGTCCCCTGGCTTTCAGTCTGAGACACAGAGAAGCCTATGGCATGCTGGAGACCCAAATTCTGGTGCTGCTGGCTCTGACCCAGATCAACTGTGGGGGTACCTCTCAGCTCTGGAAGTCATGTTCAATGAGCATGACATTTTAGAACAGTGACAGCCCACCACATGACTTAAACAGTCTATGATTCTAGGCACTTTGCATATGGAAGCTCATTTATTCTTTGTAAGAGCTGTGTGAGGCCAGCATGAGTGACCCCCTTTTACCGACAGGGAAACCAAGCTCAGAAAAGTAAGTGAGCTCCATGCTCCCCCAGCGTCAGGCCAGTGTGGACCAGTACCGCAGCTCTGCTGGGTTCAGCACACCCAGCCCACCTAGCCCACCCTGCTTTGGGGTCTACTCTCTGCCGTGAAGCTTCTTTGCTCCCCAGTCACCACATCTGACCTCCTAAATTGAATACATGCTGCAGGTGGACAAAAAAGAGCAAAATGGATCAGAAAGTCCCAGAGAATCATCCAGGCGAACCTATTCTCACACATGAAGCTGAGGAACATCCAGGTGGTGGAGGAGATGGACAGAGAAACGGGCAATGATGAGACCAAGTGGTAAGTTCATGATAAAAGGAAAAACCTGGGGCCTTTGGGAGGCAGTGTCTGAGGCAGCCTGGGTATCGGTGAAAGAATCAGCTTCAGGCTGAGCGGTGCAGAACAGGTGGGGTGGGAGGGCGGCGTGTTCGAGGTCGAGGGGCCTGGAAGTGCATGCTGTTCTTAAAGTGCCTGTGTCAGGAGTCAGGCCTGGAGAGGGTCCAGGGCGGAGGGCCTTCTGTGGAGGGTCTTCAGCCCTCTGCACTCCCCCCAGCTGGCAGACTCGGCCCTACTCTGCGGGATCGTCAGCTGTGAAGCGGACATGTGTGGGGACCCCAGACCCGCAGACTGACCCCTGCCCGGGGACAACAGTGTGCACAGTGGGTGGTCAGTCAGTGGTGACCAGCGGCCACCACCATCATTGTTACTGTGAAGTGGCTGGTCCACGGGTTGGAAGCTGTAGCTTTCCTTTCCCCTGCTGTCTCAGACCTGCCGCTGACACAGCTGCCTAGACTTCAAAAGGCAAGGCTCCGTTTTCATTTGCAAAATCAGTATGAAATTCCTCCAGGGCTTGTCTAATTCCTCCTGGTCTGACCACACGGCAATTACTGATGTGCAGGGCGGGGCGGGGGTCTCTTAGGCCCTCCAGCAGCATGAGGACCTCCGCTCTGGGTCCTGTGAAGCCTCGGGGGAGGATGGCACTAGAGCAGGCACCTCTGGGCCTGTGGTGAGAGGCGAGGGCTGGCCCTGGGGGCACTCCACGCTGACGAGTGGAGTCATTTCTTGGCCCCGCCACAGTCTACCACCTGCTTCAGAGATGAAGTGTGTCTAGCAGCAGGAAGGGCAGGGCTCTGGCCTGGGTTCAAATGCGGGTCCTGCTCTGTGCAGGTTGTATGAAGTTCCTATTCTGGCTTTTTGGTGATGTCTTGCTACGAGAACGTGGGACAAGCCCTTCTCCTCTATGGGCCTCAGTTCACCCATCTGCAAGTGGGGAGAAAAAGATTTGTCCTCCCTGGCTGGTGAGCTAGCCCTCTAAGAACCTCGTAAACATTTCCGTCCTTCCTTAGGGCATTTTAAGATACTTCCGTTCCCCTAAGCAGCAGCAAGTTGGCTCTGAGAAGGGGCAGGAGCCGGCACGTGTGGACTGGATTCTCATTCACTCCTCAGTGTCCAGTGTGGATTAGTGCTAGGCTGTGTCGGCTGCTGAGGTTGCAACCAAATCAGCACCATTTCTATCCTCAAAGAGCTCAAGGTCGGGGGGGAGTGGAGCAAGGAAGGAGGTGCCCAAGGAAGTCTTGCAACAGGATGCTAATACACCATGTGAAAACTGGGCACCGGGATGAACTCGGGGCGGTGGAGCAGGAGGGACTCATCCTGCCGGGGGAGGACCACAACCGGGACTTGGAGGAGGCAATCTGATCCGCAGTGGTGTCTATGGCATGTCTGTGGGAGCGTGTCCTTGTCGTGCGGAAGAGAAAGAAAAGGAATTCCAGGTGGTGTTGATGTCCATGCAAAGGCCTGGAGAAGCTGGCGACTTAGGGGAAATGTGTGGATGACCCCGTGGGCTGGAGTAGGTGCAGAGGAGGAATGTGGAGCTCGGACTTCAGCCAGAGAAAGGAGAGAAGTCCTGGGAGTGATGAAACAGGGAGTGACTAGTCAGGCTTTCCACTGAGAAACTGCCCTCCGGCTGCTTCATGGAGAAAGCATAAGAGAAGCCTGGAAGGCAGGCAGGAGACAGACATTCTTAGCCCTCACTGGGCCAGGAGAGGTGAGGAGTCCCCACTGGCCCTGGGGTTCTGGGGGTGTGTGGAGGAAGTAAACGTGGGCTCGAATGCCAATTCCTTCCTGGTTTAGATGTTTTAGAACCCTCTAAGTCGGGGCTCTGAGTCTCCTTCCTTGCCCACTGCTGCGCCTTCTCCCCTGCTCCGAATTTTGGGGACCAGCCCTCCTCCACACCTCCTCCACTTCAGGAAGCCTTGAGCCTCATTCCGGGGAGCAGCTAGACAGAGAAGAGGCCGGCTAAGAATGGCAGGAAAGAGAAAAGACTGTGTGGGGCTGGCATGGGGCCCATGGCCTTGACAGCCCCGGGGGATGGACGCTCTTGCTAATGTACATCAAAGGAGACAGCTGCACAGAACTTGGCCTCATGGACAAAGCTAAAATGCAGTCCCCATGTCTCCCACTTTTCACCTGTTTAAAGTGATAGGTGACATATTCTGGCAGCAGGATGGGAGAGTTGAAAAGGTCAGGCAAGGGAGGGGTCTTAGGTCCTGCAGAGGCTCCTCACTCTATGGAAAGAATGTTGAGGCCCAGAGAGGGCAAGAAGGTGCCCAAGGTCACACAGCAAGTAGGGGATGCGGACTAAGGCAGGAGCCAGGCATCTGTCTGTTTTGCTTGGGCAGCTCGGGTCTCCTCTGCCCCCTTCTCCCTTCTTTCCCCCTATTGCAGAAAAGGAAAATGTTTTTAGACCTGAGGCAAAGGAATGCGAAACTGAAACCTGAGCCTCGGGTCTTGGGAAAAGAATACAGAGAAGTCAGACACATTCGGGAGGAGCAAAGAGCTGCTTACTCCACAGACGGGAAGTAGTCAGGGCTACCCAAGCTTCCTTCTATGCCCCTCTGACCTGGGAGGGCAGGCAGAGTATGGGCCCGTGGGAACAGAGAAAGACCCCCATGAGTGCTGAGCCAGTCGGCCTCCAGGATCCACCATGGGCAGAGGGAGGAGTGTTCCAGCCTCTTACCTAGCTCCCTGCCAGCAGCCTTCTCATGGGGCTCCGGGTCCAAGTGAGCACTCCACTGCCCCTCCTGGACCTGCCACCAGGACCCCACCATATGGAAGGTAGGGATCCTCGTTGGCCCCCACTCGTCCACACCCACACGTCTGTCCTGCCCTGCCTGCAAGCTCACCTCCTCAGAGGAGACCTCCCTGCAGCTGCAGCCAGTGTCTGCCTCTCCTTTTGGGAATTTCAGAAGGGTAGCAGCTGTCCAGAGTTTCTTTTTGTCTTGGGGTGTCTGGAACGCTAAGTGACTAGAAGTAAGAATGTGCGTGTACACGTGTGTGAAGGAGAGAGTTGCGGGTGGGGATAAAGATAGATACATAGAAGATAGATGGTTGATTGCTTGATAGATGACAGAAGGATAGATGATGGATTCGGGACAGGTATACGGGCTTCCCTGTGCACTGTCCACACCCTGAGGAGGCCTAACCACAGACTGACATTTGCACATGTAATAGAAATCCCCTCTGGGCCAGGAGCTGGACAGCAGTCTTTGGGAAGACTGAGATCCGCACGATTTCCGTTCCCCCCTTCCTGATACCAAGTGGCCACATCAATCATTCTCCATGGTCCAGGCTTAGACCTGGCCCTGTTGTGTGTGTTCAGCCTCCTCTCTCTCCATGCATTCCCTTTTACTGTTATTTCTCCTTGCTGTTAGAGGGTGCTGCACAGGGTGAGCCTGGGCCTTGAGGACAAGGGTCTGGGCTGCCTCCTATACCCTGAATATCCCTGACCTGATGCCGGGCCCATTGGTTCTGGGCCTAACAGGGAAAAGGGCTGGTGTGTGGGGTGTGAACTTAAAAAAAATAAAATAACGACAACAACAACAAAACAAACATAAACGAGGCCACGGCACTCCCAGGCTTAAATCTTTCGTGGCTCTGCTCTGCTTTAGGAATAATGATTGACTTCGCCAACTAGGCCTTTCAGCTGTGCTTGGCGGGGGCCATGCCTGCTCCTTTGATTCATCTCACTTCCTGTCCTCCTTGTTCTGTGTTGTCAACATGTTGCCTTTCGGGGATTTTTTGGAATATGCTATTTCTTTCCCACTTCAGGGCCTTTGCACGTGCTGGTCCTTCGGCCAGGCATGCTGTTTTCATCACCCTTTCTTTTGATTCATTAAGTCCTCCTCATATTTCAGATAATGGTTCAACCCTTCATCACCTCCTGGAAACTTCTCTGATGCCCCAGTCAGCTTAGGGAGCCCATTCAAAGCTCTCCTACACCCTGAACTCTTCCTTCATCCATGGATGTAATAATTTGTTTAATGTCTGCTCATCTTAATAACAATTTTTCTATCACAGTCTAGTGATCACAGTCTTTGTTCCATGCTAGACACTGCACAAAACTCCTCTCAAATATTATTTAGTTGAAGCTCCCAACAACCTTGTGAAGTACTTAGAATTTGGTCCCATTTTACAGGTGCGGTAAAGGAGACACAGAGTGGCTAAGTGACTTGCCGGAGATCACACAGCAAGTAAGCAGTAGCCGAAGCCAGATAGTTTGGCCATTTTAGCCAGGCTCCAGTCTGCAGCCCACTGCTGTGTGGACAGGATGAAGGTGGAAACCAGGTCTACTTTGCTCCTCCTCAAACCCCTGGTACCTACTCCGGGACTTAACACTCTCAGTTACCCCCCAAAAGGAGAGAAGGACAGAGACGTTGGGTTGCCAGTTGTTGGAAAGATACCCTTGGGCAGCCAGCCCTCCAGAAGCAGGCCCCAGGGGCCACATCTCTCCTGCTCCCTGGTTCCGGAATTAGAAAGAACCAGTGTGGGGGACATGCCACAGACACAGAGACAGGGGCTGTTACAGCAGCTGGGAACCCATCCCCTACCCGCAGGCCCATGCCATTGCAGCGCACGAATGTGGACTGTGGAGAGGGCCTTCCTTTCTACAGCCCTAATGCCTGCCTCCTGGAAGCTTCGTCTCCTGCTGGAGGCACCAGCCTGCTCCCGAGATGGGCATCCATGCTGGCGATGAGGGCCCAGTCCCTTCACAGGACACCAAGGGGGCCCCTCGCCTCCCTCCCCATTGGCGGCACCCAGGCCCGAGCAGCCGGTGGCCGGCCCCAAGGATCCGGGCCCGGGAGGTCAGCAAGCCTGGGAGACTTCCCCCAGCTCCCCGGCCCCCCTTTGAAGGAGATCAGGTTCCCCCACAAACATAATTGAACGAAAATATGAGAGAGAAAAGGTCTTTGTTCTCCCATTTACAGCGTCAGAAAATATGTAACAAATTAGCCGTTTATGAGGTAAGAGAACAGGGCTGCGCGCTGCGGTGGGGAGGTGCGGCGGCCGCACAAGGGGGCCTTTCAGCACGCCGAGCATGGGGGGCAGCGCAGCCTGGGACAGACGGGCTCGGCCCTGGGCCGGCCTGCCTGCAAGCATGGCCTGGCACAGGCAGCACGGAGGCGGGCCCCATCTGACCCCTGGTTCGGACCGGGTGAAGCCTGGCGACTGGAAACGTGGTGCCAACCAGCCAAGGATGAACCCAGCCCTTGGAAGGGTCAGGCGACCTGAGAGTGCAGTGGGGACTAGGAGGCCTGGCTTCCAAAGCCACCTCTGATCGCTTCCCTGGAGTGACCCTGAGTGATTTCCTGTCCTGCTGGGGACTGGCTTTCCCATCTCTTACAGGAAGGCGTTGTTCACACTGATCTCCGGGGGCCACACGCATCTCCCTGCGGGAAGGCCTCAGTGGCTTCCCTGCTAATTTCCCTGAACTTTAGAGGTGGAGAGGTGGTTCTTGGCACTGCACTGGATTTTTCTCTCAAAAAACTTTGATTTTTTTCTTCCAGGGTTTGATCAAAAAATTCCAGCTGAAGCATTGAACAGAGGATGTCATTAAGCCCCAGGTGTTGGGGGGGCGCATATGTGGAACCAGGGAGGGGGTGGTTGGCTGAGCAAGAAGCAGCCCCCTCAGCGGGGAGAGGAGAGGGGAGAACATGGCCGGTGCCTTTATTCGCTTCCTGGTGTGTCCAGAAGAGCATGGTGGGGTGGGCTGAGAGCATTCAGAGGGAGGTTCTTCGGGCTACCCAGCGTGGGGACTCTCCGAGCTGGGATTTAAGGCCCCTGGCCTGCCCCTCTGTAATTCCGATGCCCGAGGACTTGCGAGTCCATAGCGCGTCACTCCCATTGGAGGGCTTGGTATCTGACCGTGGGGAATTTCTGATTCTGGGGCTACACCATGTGTTTCGAGGCCACTGCTTCCCTGATGTTTGTGCGGCTGCAAACCAGTAAGGGTCCTGAGGGTGTTCAGGGCCAGAGTCCGCCACACTGCCAGGCAGCCCGGCCCGTGGGACTCTCCTCCGAGTCACACCGTCTGCGCTCGAGTCTTGTACTCCCCTCTCTGGTTGCACAGGCGCAGAGGCTCACAAGGGCCCCAGGCCTCTGTAGCACATGCTGCTGAGATCACGGGGGCCGTGCCAGCGTAGTGTAAGGAATCCCTGCAAAAAGCAGGGTGCTGGGCTTCAGCATGAATATCCCGAGTGTTTCGTCTGCAGTCCCAAACACATCGCTTTCCTGGATCTGATTTTATTTATTTTGATTGGATCTTAACGGTTCTTTACAAGGCTGAAACTGAAGCTGCCTGGGGTCCCCGGGAGACTTGCTAAAACTTCAAGTGCACCCAGTTTAGCAGAGCAACTTGAAAGTCAATCAGCGGTGAGGGACAATTTGCCTCATTATTTCCAGCCCTGGAATTTGGCAGCAGATGGAGTTCTGGGCCTGTGTGGACGCGGCGCTAGGCAATCAACACAGCCGGGTCTGTCGTCCCTGGGTATGTCGTGCAGGGCCACGGCTGGAGGGGCTGGTGCCGCGAAGGATCTCCCTTCCCAGGGAACAAGGGTGACAAGGCCCCCCTGACACTAGGTTCAAGCTCGCTGCTCCAGACCCTGGATCAGTCCTCAGATCAAGGATTCCGAGCCCCTCTGTGGGCGGAGCCCCGGCTGGGTTCTGAGGAAGCAGAGGGGAAACAGGGCAGAGTTGCTGTCCTCCAGGAAACAGACCAGAGACACTGGGGTCTGTTCTCCCAGGAGAGAGCCGAGGGCGTGCACAGGAGGGAACACCTGTGCTGACACCGTCTGCATTAAGCCTTGCTTTCTCAGTGAGGTCCATGCGGATGCCCTGATTTCAAATGCTAAACCCCCTCCCTGGCACTCCCATGCCCATTCAACTCTGCTGTCTGTATCTCCATTCATCACCTTTCAGCACACAATGCTAGTTGCTCATTTATTACTTCTCTTCCCACTAGAACCTAAGGTACTCCCTGCAGGCTGGGATATGTGTCTTGTTCATTAACATCTCTCCAGCCCCAGCAAAGGAAATATACTCAGTAAATATTTCACAGGATTGACTGGATGCACTTGATGGCATGTCATTACCTATGACCATGTCCAAGTCCTCCTGTGCAAGTCCAGTGAACCTGAGCTTCCACCTTTTCTGCAGCAAGGTGCTGGTGCCCAGGGAAAAGAGCTTACATACTGCCAGGTCTAACTCCCTCGACAGACAAAGCTCAGAAAGGGACAGAGGCCTGCCCGAGGTCACACAGCGCAGGAGCACATCTTTGGATAGACCTTAGGATGTGCCTGCGGATCGGTCTGTTGAGATCCTGGCCCACTTGAAGCTGATTGGGGCACCTGAGAACCCTCATTGGGAAGGAGGACTGGGAGCCCGGGGTGTGGCCCACAGTGGTGGCTGAGGCTGGGGCCCTGGCTGCTGGACTGTCTTTCCCACCTCACTTCCTGTTCTCCCTCCCTGTGTGGACACATACAAAATTTCATTTGCTACTCTCCCAGGCCTGCGATTAGGAATATTTCATTTTTAAAAACAACAAAACTAGGGCTCAGGGATGTCAGACAACTTGCCGAGGTCACACAGGCAGTGGTGGGAGGTTCGGACCTCTGTGTGTTCTTTCTGTGCTCCGGGTTGCTGTGTCCACCCGCCAGGTGTTCATTGTATTGTGTTGTATTGTGTTGTGTTGTGTTGTGTTGTGTTGTGGTGGTGCTTGGGCTTCCTTCCCCTCCCCCACTGCTCCTCTCCTGCCCCAAGTCCCCCTGCTGAGCCCCCTGCAGGGCATCCGCATGGACCTCACTGAGAAAGCAAGGCTTAATGCAGACAGGTTCTCAGCGAGAGAGACTCCACGCTCATCATGTACATTAGCAGCGATCGAGCTGCTCTGCACGAGGCTCTGAGCTGTGGAACCTTGAGAAGCGGACAGAGAATCCCATTAGCAATCAGAGGCTCTGGGTTCGAGTTACAACAAATCAGTTCACCTCTCTGAGTCGTCTGTGTCCTTCTCTGGATATAAGAAATCCCAGGGCTGTTTGAGAAGCTGTGGGCTTTGGAAGCAGGAAGCGTGGCTCCAGGTCTTGGGACTGGAAGGAACCCTCCTATTTCCCCAGGCCGAGGCACCCTGGCAGTGGTCTGCCACACAGGTGCATGGGGGCTGTGCCCACACTTCTAGCACCAGAGAGCCTACCACACACCTCCATCCCTCAGACCATTCCAATTTCTAGAAAGTGCTTTTGACATGGAACTGAACCTTGCCTGCCCACCTCAGGCCAACCAACCTGGTCCCCAGAACTCATCCGAGCTCTGTGATCCTGGCAAAGCTGCAGAGATTTGGGGTGGGTCAGCCCTTCTATCGGCAGACAACCCCTCTCAAGAGCCAGTTCTCTCAGGGCTAGCGTGGGTTCTAGATGCCCCCACCCCTACTCAGCCGCTTTGTATACCCTTCAGGCTGTCGTCACCCCTCTTCAAAAGCAGATGCGGACACCAGAGGAAGAAGACATCATATAGGGTTAGATCAATGCGGTCCCACTGATGAGCTCTCAGCCAACCAGAAAATGTAACTAATCTCTGCCCGCCAGGTGCCAAGCACTGGTGATGCGACCTCACGGAGATTCACACACACGTGCATGTGTGCGTTCTTGCTCACATTCTACTGCAAGCCACATCACCAAGATGCTGTGCCATCTCGCGCACGGACACCCAGATGGACCCGCACACGTAGTTATAGTCACACACAGTCACACACGTAGTTTCATACACTCATACATGGCCTTCCCCACCACACACAGTTACACACACCCTGACTCTCCTCCCGTGGGGACCCTGCACCCCCCGAGGCACAACCATCTACTACAAGTTGCTCGCGGCTCTCTTCCTCCCCCACCCAGCGGCCTCACCTGTCTCCTCCAGGCATCTCTGAATCCCAGAAATCAGGCCACTGCCTGTTCTGAGGTTCTGGCAGGAAGAGCAGAACCCGCGTTGGCTTGGGCTCACACAGGCAGGTTTTGGTGCACCCCCAGCGAGCCCCCAGGCACAGGCAGGGACGGGGGTGCAGATCTAGGGCCTGGCTGTGGACTGGAAGCCCACTCATGCATTACCGAGGGCGAGACACACGAGGTTCCCACTCATGCCGGTCCCCTGACCTTGCCAGGGTGTTTCCTCATCTGTAAGATGGGGACTGTTTTCTTGCAGGGCTGCTGGGAAAGCTGGGGATAACACACACACTATGTTCTCATTTTTTAAGTCTTTGGATTCCCTTAACACCCCCAGAGGTAGCTGCCGGTATTGTTACCATTTAAAAGATGAGGAAAACCGAGGGACAGAGGTGTGAAGTGGCACACAGCGCTGTGATCACTGCGGCATGACCCTTTCCCAAGATGACTTCACAGTTCTGCTCTGGCCCGAGGGTCAGGAAGCCAATGATAAGCATTGATAATACTTATCGTGATATGCATTGATAAGCACTGATAATGCTTATCATAATAAGCCAATGATAAGCCAATGATAAGATGCGAGCATCTTTTACCCATCTCCAGTCTTGCTGGAGAATGCTGTGGTCCCCTTGAGAGGGTCACCCAGAACATCACCACCCTGGACGCCACCCTTAGGTCCTGGAGCCCATGAGCCCATGCCACCCAGGCCCCGGGTTTCCCTGGAACGGGCCTCATTTCCCGAAGCCGGTGTCAGGCCCTGTGAGGAATCGGGTATCTAGTGGCAGATGAGAAACCCTGATGATGTCCCTGGGGGGTTGTCTCATGAAGCCAGCGCCCAGGGCACAGGGCCTGGGGACAACTGTGAATTCAGAGCCTGGGGCTGGGGTGTTTGACCCTTCGGGGGAGCCTTGAAGACCCCTCACCCCAGGGGTGGACTCCTCCTCCCTAAGGGAACAGTGACTGAGTGGAGGAAGGAGGAACAGAGGCTGCCAGGAAGTCCACGGCTTAAAGGCCCACCATGTTGGTGTAGTGTCAGCACATTCATGGAGCAAAGGCCCTGAAAATCCCATCCTCTGACTTTAAGTCCAAGTGAGAATAAGGGCCTTGCTGTCCCAGCAAGGTCATGCCAGGGTCACTGCCTGGGGCTGGAGGCTTTGGTGGGGAGAGGATAGGCCAAGGAGGCAGGCTCCTTCTGGCCTCCCTGCCTCTGCTTGCAGGGCTCTGGTGGCGGGGAGCTTGCTGAGGCCCAGGAGGCAGGCCTAGCTCTGGAGAAGGGCTGTGTGTGTGTGCAGACGCAGAGGGAGTAGGGCGCTGCTGGCCTGGGAGGGGAGAGGAGGCCTGGAGCCCGGCCTGCAGGGAGAGCTGAGGCAACTGTGTCATGGCTGCGGGACCATGCAGGCCTCCCTTCGGGTTTTCACAAGGCCGAACCTGGGCCCGAACCGTGGCCTGTTCAGAATGCCTGCTGGGAAGATTTGAGGGCTCCGGCAACCTCCGTCACCCTCAGGAGGGCACCCCAGGGCCCGGCTGAAATGGCATAGCACCCTTCTCTTGGGAGGGTTGCAGGCATGCTGGCCCTGGGAGTGACATGGGCCATTCTGCCATCCTTCCCGCACCCGGACCTTCTCACCAGAAAGCCGAGGCTGCTAGGACTTATCTCACCAGGAGGCTTGGCAATGCAGAAGGAAAGCACCTGTCCCAGGGCTGGCATGCCTCTCACAGATGAGGCCACCGAGGCCTAGATCAATGTGGCAACAGGCCTGGCCACACAGCTCCCTGAGTGGGCGGAGAAAGTGACACTGGAACCCGTGTCTGCCTGACTCCGGAGTCCACGCCCTCCTCACACTTTCGGGGCACAGAGGACACGGGTGGGGGGCGGCCTGTGAGAGAGAGGGCCCTGAAACCAACAGCGATAGCACAAGGGCAAGAGACAGCATAAATTACCGAGGGCGAGACACACGAGGTTCCTGGACCTTCCGTGGTTTCTTTCCCTCCACTTTGCTTCCTTGTCCCCAGACCCCAGAGCTACCCATGGAGGGGTTACCGCAGCGGGGCATCAACAGACTGTAAAAGGCCTGGAGGGGGCTCGGCTCACACACACCCCCAACACACACAGGTACGTGCACACGGCTGCCCACCGGAGGAGGCCAGGCTGGCCAGGATGGGCCCCGGACATGCTGGGTCTTCATCTCCATCACAGGCTCCCAAGAGGAAGACAGATGGGCAGCCCAGTTCTTCCCCTGGAAGATCTTAGGCTCTGAGAGAAGGGGTGACCTTTCCAAGGTCACAGAGTGGGCCGTGGATGGAGCAGGCATATCAGTGGGAATAAGGGCTGACCCTACTGGTAGTTTCCAAAGCACTTCCTAATCTCAGTTCTCACTCATTGTGACGATAGCCATCTTAGAAGCGCAGAAAGTGAGGCTCAGAGGAAGAAAGCCATAGCTAATAATGGGGCTGGCCTTGAGCATTGACCTTCCCACAGCAGAACTGACCACACTGCCTTGCTCCAAAGCCCACCTCTTCTTCAGATCCCTCTCCTACTTTCCCATGTTATGGTTCAGAAAAGTCAACTAACTACTCATGAGTCCCCCAGACAACATTCTCTTTCACACCTCTGCACTTTCGCTTGAACTACGTCCTCTGCCTGGAAGCCCCCCCACCCCCGCCTCCATTCTCACCTGGCTGGTGCTCATCGGGCCTGAACATCTAGTCTCTCACTTCAGGGATCACTGTCTATCTTCGCTGGAGGCACCGAACCCCTCAGCCCCTGTGAGAAGCATTCCTGTGGGCTCGGGGGACCGTGCAGGTGGGCACTAAGCGGCAAGGAGCTGCTGAGCTCCCCGTGTGGAGCACCACCTCTTCAAGGAAGCCAACCCTCTGAGGCATGACAGCAGGTGGGATCTGGCGCTTTGAGTCAGGAGCCTGCTTCATGTTCGGCCTCCAGCTCTGACTTTCTGTGTGGCACTGGCCAAGTCTCTGCCCCTGATGGGTCATGTATTCCTTGTCTGTTCAATGGGGAGATGTAGAAGGCTCCAGCAGAAGACAGTACTGGGCTGTGTGCTCATCAATGTACCTCTGTGCCTTGCAGATTCTGGATGCTCAGTAAATACTTGGTGACCCACCAGCCGCGGTTCTCAGTGGGGTGGGAGACTGTCCTGCTTGCTGGGGGTTGGGTGGAAGGTCGTGCGTACTTTGGAAGTCGAAGAGCCCACCTGGCTTGACCTGGCCTCGGGTGGGCTCTCGTCCATCACATGGGCCAGGGCAGAAGGGTGGGCCGCAGTGGAGTCCACACACTTAACTGTGGGTGAAGGAGAAATGCCTGTCATTCTAGATGAACAGATGTTTGTGATTTTGTTGTTGTTTCTGGCTGTGGTTGAACCCATGATATATAACTTATTTAGTATAAAACATATTGAATTCATATCTAATGTATTTACATATATAATTTCAAAATACATATTTACTTCGAATAGGTAAAAGATGGTCTGAGATGTTCCTGTTGAGTTAGAAGGCGCCATGGTGTGCAGTGTTGAGAGGCACTGTCCTGGGTGACGGGAGGCTTGTAGGAAGACATTCCATAGAAGATGGTGTTCAGGGAGTTGTGGGCAGGGCCTCTGAGTCCCTTCTGTGGTGACCTCACATGCTGGGAGTGCCTGGGCGAGGATGGGGAAAGCGTGGGGCCTCAACGTCCTGCTTTGTCACTGGGTCCAAGCTCCATGCCAGACCTGGCAGGTGGGCGGGTGCCTGGAGGGCGGGGAGGACAAGGGCCCTTGCCAGGGCTGTTCAGGGTGCCACCCAGGCTTCCCTGCCCCCTTTAACACCACCCAGCCCAGCAGGTTCCTTAAAGCCAGACTTGGGCCCCAGGCAATCGGGGGGCCCATGATGGAGGGGACAGCCAGCGAGCTCCCCAGCCTGCTAGCTCAGGACTCCAGCAACGTGAACAGAGCGGGCAGGCTGCTTGACTTCTCAAATCAAGAGGCACATTAGAGGCAGTCCCTCTGGGTTTGAATGCCTGCGTCACCTGCCCTGTCTACATGGCCTGAGGCAAGTGCCTTGGCCTCTGTTGTGCACGTGTGGCCCTTCAGCTGCCAAGAAGCATCAGGGTGGAGACTGCTGAGCAAGCTCCCGGAGCACCCAGAGCCTGAAAGAGGCTCCTCTGACTCGTGGGGCACCTGGCTTGTCCTCTTGCGGAGAGCTCAAGGCCTTGCAGGGCCTGGAGAAAACAGGGCATATTGAGAAGGGGTCTCTTTGGGCCCAACAGCCACTTATCCCTGCCTCAGAATGGGAGCGGAGGCCCCAGCAGGGGACAACCACCAGTACGTTTGTCCCCAGTGAGGTCCCCCCTTCTTTAATAGGAGGGGTGTGAATACATGGTTTCCTCACACTGGGGCATTACCCCCTGGGTGGGACAGCCACTTCAATGGTACCACGGCAAGGCTCAGCCAAGAGAGTTGGGATGCTGGGGCTTAAGGAGGAGGGAGTTCCAGGAGGGTCAGACAGGTACTGTGACCTCAGAGCAGGGACCCCAGGCTGTGCCTCAGTTTCCTCATGTTCCCTCCCTCACAAGCTTGCAACTCAGCACAGGGCTGCCCACAGTGGTGCTCCGACGGAAGATGTTCCTTCCTTCCCCTTCTCACTTCTGGGCTCCACTGCCGTGGGGACTTTCCCCTTGATGGCTTTTCCCAGGGATTCGAGAGTCTTCCAAACATCTCTCCTTCCTCATCAGCAGGCCCCTGAAGTGAAAATCCCCCACCAAGTCTGGCTGGGGGTCCCTTAATCTGTAATTTGGCTCCCCAGCAAGGGGGAGGTAGGACAGGCAGGAGGGGTGGGGAGTGACAAGTCACTGTTCCTCCTGGCCTCTCCCTCCCTATTCTGCTGTGCCAGAGGTTCACTGGGAGTGGGAAGGCCATTAAAGCCACTAGGCCAGCAGCTGCTGAAGGCTTTGAGGGGACATGTAGCTTCGGTTCACAGAAGAAATAAAAAAGAAAGAACAATTGGCAAAGAGTCCCCTTCTGTGGTCAATCTTGCCAAGGCCAGAGGAGCAAGCCCTCATCACCAGGGCCTCGTTCTAAGGGGCTCCTTGTCAGGATGCGGCACAGAGCACTCCATCCCCTGACCTGTCCCAGAGGAGCCCTCCATGCCCAGACCTCTCCCAGAGGAGCCCTCCATGCCCTGACCTCTCCCAGAGGAGCCCTCCATGCCCAGACCTCTCCCAGAGGAGCCCTCCATGCCCAGACCTGTCCCAGAGGAGCCCTCCATGCCCAGACCTCTCCCAGAGGAGCCCTCCATGCCCAGACCTCTCCCAGAGGAGCCCTCCATGCCCTGACCTGTCCCAGAGGAGCCCTCCATGCCCTGACCTCTCCCAGAGGAGCCCTCCATGCCCTGACCTCTCCCAGAGGAGCCCTCCATGCCCTGACCTCTCCCAGAAGCTGCCTGTAGTCTTCCCTGGTCTACATGCACTGACTTGAACCTAATGACAAAGTGAGTCTTGATATCAAGAACCTGTTCTTAGCAAGTGGGGTCCTTAAAAGATCTGGGAGTTGCAGCCGTTCACGTGACTGGTGCAGCTTTGAGTCGTCTCCCTGCAAGCAGGTAGCAGAGGCAGAGCCAGCGCTGACCCCTCTGTCACCAGTCCCTTGGCTACAACAGGCTGCCTTGCCTCTGTGTTGTGCGGGCCTCCTGTGTGTCAGGTTGGGCGACACGCTATGGACAGCACAGCAGTGCTGATGGGGACTATGGTCGCAAGCTGATGATCTCATCTGATGCCCACCGGGGACAGGGAGGGTCATCTCTGAGGCCTGGAGAGGAGGATGACCAGTCCAAGGTGACCAAGAGTAGTCCAGTGCCAGGGCTGTCCCTTATGCTTGGATAGGAGGAGCTTGGCTTTGGCTTCTAAAATTTTTATAAGAAGCTAATTTTAAATATCCCAGAGGGCAAGACGCATGGAATGTGTTGGCTTCCCAGACCTTGGAGGCTGCCCACAGGGCCCTATTTGGCCTGGAGGAGAAGCCTGCGGCTTTTCCTGTAGGAGTCCTGAAGTCACTCACACCCTCCCTCCTGGGAAGGGTCCAGCTGGGGGTGGGAAGGGGCCGGAGGAGCGCAGGGGCTGCTGCTTGCGGGCTGGGGAACTGAGACTCTGCTCTTGCCCCACAGTGAATAGCAGGGGAAGCTGGCATGTCACTCCTCTAGGATTCAGGTTCCTCAGCAGTCACATATGGCTTCTAAACCGAACCCACCTGCAGAAGCAGCCTCCTGGGGTCAGCCTGGACTCCACATTGTGGCTACCAGCACGCACTGGGTCCCAAAGCCTACCCCCTAACCCCTCAACCTACCACTCCTCTTTGCCCCCACTCCCCTGTCCAGGCCGTCTCTCTGGGCCTCTGTCCCTTGTCTGTGTCCCCTTCACTTCATTCTCCATCAGCACCGAGATCCAAATCAGAACATAAGCATCCGTGGCACCTTCAGTGAATACCTCATGGATAAATTCACACACAGCACTTAGGACACTCCTGAAAAACCACAAAGAGCCAAAAGTCCTTCGCTGCACCCCAACATTCTTAGGAACAAAGCCAAGTTGTCACCAAGCATCAGGACCCCTGGCATCTCCTTGCTTATCTCTCATCACCGCCTCTGTTGTTCTTCCAAAACATCTCTGGCCTCTGGGCCTCAAACTTGCTTCTCTCTTCCTAACTTCTGTCCATCCTAGGAAATCCCAGGAGCGTCACTCCTGAGGCTGTTTCCTGCCTGGTTAGGGTTCTGCCTCTTGTGCTTGAGGCACTCTGACTGGTCTTCCTGGGGTCTCACTGCCCTGCCCTTGGAAGGCCTTCTCACTGGATGGGGCGTTCCTGAAAGCAACAGTGTGGCACCCTCATTCACTCCTGGCCTTGCTCGTAGCCCCAAGAATGGGCCTGGCCCAGAGGATGCCCTCCACATGTCTCTCAGATGAACACACCTATGATGACATCAAATACTAGATCCTGGGTAGATAGCCTGGCCAGAGGGAGCTCAGGGGTTCCATACACATGGGGCCTATGCTTTGCTGTTGAGAAATGAAGCAATCTTCTACACTCACTGGAATGAGAAAACCCTCCAGCTTGGGAACCAGAAGAAGTTGGGTTCTAGACACAGCTCTGCCTCAAAGCAAAATCACCTCCCTTATCTAGGGCCTCAGTTTCCCCCCTAAGATAAAGGACATGACCCCACTTTGTGTGTCTTTGAGGATCAGACAAGATAACGGTGGTGAAAGGGGCCTTGACGAGTACAAAGCTCCAGCTGGGCCTATAGGATGACGGGCATTATACAGGCACAAAGAGAGGTTTCTCCAAGGCCTTATCTCTTCTTTATTTTCTTTCAAGGAAATGGCTCAGACCAGCCCGCCTGCATTATTGTTGGCACCGTGCGCCAGGGCGAGAGGGAGGCAGAGAGGGAGAAGGAATCTTTAAGAGAGACTCTCTGGGGGACACTAATATTTTTAATAGTTTGTGGGTTATGAAGCAAATCTCTGTTCTCCGTATTATATATCTCGGCCGAGCCTGAAGAATGTTTCCAGAGTCTTTAATAATGAAATTGAAGCAGTAACCCAGCAGAGAGAGAGAAAGGCAGAAAGAGATTTATTTGCAGGGATGTTTGCTCAGAGAGCGAAGAAAGCGGCTGGAGGCAGGGAGCCGACTCAGCCACATTCCCGCAGCCATCGAGTGCCCTGCTCCTGTCCTTGGTGGAGGCCAGACCACCTGTCCTCACCTTTGAAGAGCAGAGGCAGCGGCTGCACACATGACCTCCCCTCTGCACGGCGAGGGTGGGGGAGGCTGTGTTTTCTCCTCTCATGTCCACAGAGGAGGGCGAACTCGCCAGCAGTTGGCGGGGGACAGGCTTTTACAGCACAGAGGAGAGCAGGCTGTAGCCCAGAGCCTTGGTGGGAGAGTGGAATTATTAATAGGTCCTACCGAGGCCTCGGGAAAAATGCAGGACTGCGTGGAGTTTAAAAGGTCAGCGTGAATAACAAAAACAGACTTTCTGGGGAGTCAGAATGGATTTAAAATACACTGCCTTCTGCACACGGTTATCCGCTCCCGTGGAGCTGGCTGCACATTTCAGGCTCACAGAGCCTGTGCTCTGGGCAACTTCTGAGTGCCAAGAATGGCAGCTCGGCGGCTGGACGGCCGTGTCGGCGCAATCACCCCCTTCTCTATAAATCGAGGAGACTGGATTAGCCAGCCTTCAGAATATTTCCAGTTTCAACAGTCGGCGTGCTTGGAGGATGGGGAGAACCTGACGCCGGCACTGCTCAGACCTGAGTTCGATTGTTAGCTGGTCGTGCCGCTGGCCGGGTGACCCGGCAAGTCGCTTCCCACCCCACAGAGCTGCTGTGGGGAATGAAGCCAGCAGAGTCAGCAACATTTCCGGCTCCCTGAGGTCTTGAAGACCCGTGGTTCTTTCTCCTCATGCCAGGCCTCTCTGGAGGCTGGTGTCACTCATCCTTTACCTGCATTTTAGAAGATTCCTTCATTCCACTAGACCGATATTGTTTGAACACCTACTGTGTTTCAGGCGCTGTTCTAGGTGCTGGGCAGAGTAAAACCCTCCTGCCCTCTGAAGCTCATGTTTTAGGGTCATCAGTGTCCCCCTGCCCTGGGGTGGAGTGAGTCAGGCTCACTGGCGGTGGAATGTAGGTCTTGGGACCAGTCAGACTGACATTTACTGTGATCACAGAGGAGGCCCATCATCTCTCAGAACCTTGGATTCCTAACCTGCAAAATGGGGATAACAACAGCAATCCTCTTCAGGGGATGATTTTATAGGCACAACTGTTAATAAATATTTGTGAATGACTAAGGGGTGTGAAAACATTTGTAAACTTTAAAGGGCTATAAATCCTTCCTTTCCTCTCCCCCTTTCATTGTCTCCTGCACATGTATTAAGGATGTGTGTTAATAGGTTGTGGTGAGACCATCAGGAAACTCTAGCAAGCTCCAAGAACTTTGTAGTGAAGACTAATGTTATGTGAGCACCTGGTATATTTAAGTCCTGGTGCTGGGGACGTGGAGATGAATCTGTGAGGTTCTCATCCTTGTTATGTTCAGTGTGGCTGGGGAGACACAGCTTCCAACAGGGACTATGTGGAGTTATTTGTAGGGGACAGAGGGAGGCAGTAGAGCTCCTGGGAGCCCAGAGAGCCACCTAACCCTGCTTTCAGAAGCTGGGAAGACTCCCTGATTCCTTGAAGAAATGACCCCCACCCAGCTGTCACAGTCCTGGGCTCCTAGTTTCAAAGGCTTCTTATAGACCTTCCTCCTCATTTTACAGGTCTAGAAATTAGGACCATATAAATTGTGTTCTCAGGGCATACATATGGTAAGTGGCAGGATCCATCAGGTGTGACTTCCAGGCTAGTAACCTCTTGGAACTTGTATTTCAGGAAATCAGAATTTATTAAATACAGATGACTGGACAAAACAACAATTTAGTGATGATGGTGGAATTCCAGGCACTGTGGAAGATGGTTGCAGAGAGGTTCCGATATGGAGAGTCCTGATCTGAGACCAGATTTACCTGTCCTGAGCTCAGGTCAGCAGGGGAGAGAACACATCACCAATGAGGAGAAGACGGTGCTAGGTTTTAATACTCAGATCCCACCTGGCTGAGTAGGTCAAAAGGTGCAGCCTAGAAGAAAGACTGAAATATGAAAACTAAATAGTCTCCCAGGGGCACCTGGGTGGCTCAGTCATTAAGCGACTGCCTT
This sequence comes from Spilogale gracilis, assembly GCA_004023965.1. Taxonomy (NCBI): domain Eukaryota; kingdom Metazoa; phylum Chordata; class Mammalia; order Carnivora; family Mephitidae; genus Spilogale; species Spilogale gracilis. Next base: position 36,102 of record PITA01004908.1, on the reverse strand, counting down.
TGGCTCAGGTCATGATCCCAGGGTCCTGGGATCGAGCCCCGCATTGGGCTCCCTGCTCGGCGGGAAGCCTGCTTCTCCCTCTCTCACTCCCCCTGCTTGTGTTCCTTCTCCAGCTGTGTTTCTCTCTGTCAAATAAATAAATAAAATCTTAAAAAAAAACCCCAAAATAAAAAATAAACAAACAAAAAACCCCAAGTCTCCCAAATGGAGCAGTGGCTTTGGTGGAGTACAGATAAAAGAAGATCCTAGTCAGCGGCCTGGCCAATGAATGACCACTTGCATGAGAGATTGTTAAGTGGCAGAAGGTGCTGGGATGAGTGAAGGCACCTTTCCTCTTGGCAGTCATGGCAACCCAGGATCTCACCTCCTCCAGGAACACTTACCTAAACCTCAGTCTACCTTGATCATCCTCTCCTGAGGATTCCTGTAACCCTTATTATTATAACTATGCCTTTTGGCACTTAGTAAACCCTCAGGATATTGCCTTCTGTGTTCTCCTATACCCAATTTTACCTGCCATGCCCATGTATCCTGCCTTCAGGCAAAAGTGCAAGGATTTGGACATTACTGAACAATTTGGTGAAGTAAGGGCCTCCAAAAAGTTCTCTTTTTCATAAAAACATAAGAATACCAGAAAAAACTAGTTAGAATCAACTTTTTTTCAGAACTCTGGAAGTTAATCAATGTCTTTAAGCAATCCGGGGAGCATTTATTCAAGAAAAACAACTGAATTTTGGTAAAAATAGAAAAGTCTGGGTGCGCCTGGGTGGCTCAGATGGTTGGGCATCTGTCTTTGGCTCAGGTCATGATCCTACAGTCCTGGAATCAAGCCCCACGTTGGGCTCCCTGCTTGGCAGGGAAGCCTGCTCTCCCTCTCTCATGCCCCCTGCTTGTGTTCTCTCTCTAGCTATGTTTCTGTCAAATAAATAAATAAAGTATTAAAAAAAAGAAAAAAGTTTGTGACATTTTAACTTGTCTGAATCTTATACCCTATACTCCTTCAGGGTAGCCTTGAAAATCAGCATCCACAATCACAGTGAAAATCAGCAGCCTGACAGCCACCAGAGGGTACAAAATCATGTCAGAACTCCTTTAGAGGCTTATCCCTAGGACAGTTACCCTTTGACCTGCCTGGTGATTCGCTAGAAAATCCCACTCCAGTGCTGTTTCTCTGTATTTGACCTGCCTTTGGAACTCACCTAATGCTAACAGACTTGTTCAACAGATTTGTTGAAAACAATCAGAGGCGACAGTTTACCATCAAAGCAGTCTGATGTAGTGGATAACAGTCGGGGCAAACAAGAGCTCATTAGCTGACCATTAAGCTAACTGAGCAGAAATTTCAGTGGCCACACAGGACAAAAAATATGTACTTTACTGAGTTGGTCTAGAGAAGTCACTAAGCAAATGGTAATATTAACAAATAGCAAAAACATGCCTTGAAGAGGCAGGAGAATCTAATTTCCAGAGTTGTCATATTATTTTAAATGCCCAGTTTTCAACAAAAAATTATAAGCTGTGCATGGAAACAAATGGCCATACACACGGAAAAGAGCAATCAGTAGAAAGTGTCTCTGAGGGAGTCCAGAAGTTGTACTTACTAGACAAAGACTTTAAATCAGCTATTTTAAATATGTCCAAAGAGTTAAAGAGATCATGTCTACCGAACTAAAGTAAGGAAATGATGTCTCACTAAATATAGACTATCAATAGACTGAAATTATTTTAAAAAAAGAACTAACCACATGTTATATGGTTGAAAAGTACATAAATGAAATGAAAAATTCACCAGAATGGCTCAACAGCAGAGCTGAGCATGGAGAAGAAAGCATCTGCGAACTCAAAGATAGGTCAACTGAGATTAGACCCTACGAGGAACAGAAAGAAAAAAGATAAAGACATGTGAAGGGAGACTTGTGGGACACCAGCAAGTGTATCAACATATGCATAATGGGAGTTTTGGATGGAGAGGACACAGATAAAGAGGCAGAAAGAATATTAAAGGAGTAATAGCTGAAAACCTCCCAAATTTGATGAGAAGTGTGATCATCTATACATCCAAGAAGCTCAATGAATTCTAAGTAGGATCAAATCAAAGAGATTCACACATAGATAGATCCTAATCAAACTGTTGAGAGCCAAAGATGAAGAGAGAGCCTTAAAGGCAGTGAAAAATGACTCATCATATTTCTAAATAAGACTAATAGCTGATTTCTCATCAGAAATCCTGGAAGCCAAAAGGCAGTTGGCTCACATATCCATGTACTGGGGGGAGGGGGGGGGAAGAGTGTCAACGAAGAATTCTATATCCAGCAAAACTATCCTACAAAAAAGGGAAGAAATTAAGCCATTCTCAGATAAACAAAAACTAAGAGCATTTGTTGCCAGCTGAGCTCGCCTACAAGAAATGCTGAAGGCAGTCTTTCAGGCTGAACTGAAAGGACATCAGGCAGTAACGTGAATCAAGAAATCAAGAGAAACAGTAAAGGTAACTTTATAGGTAAATATAAGACAGTACAAATGATGGTTTTCTGTTTGCAATTCTTTTTTTCTACTATCTGATTTAAAAGGCAACTTCATAAAGTGACAATTATAAATCTTTATCAGTGGGATTTATAATATCTAAGGATATGATTCGTAAGACGATAAGAGCACAAAGGAGGGAGAGGAGCAAAGAAGTTACATAGGAACAAAATTTTATATCTATTGTAATAAATTGAAATTAATTTGAACTAGATTGTTATAAATTAAGATGTTAATTATAATCCCCAGTGAAATCACTGAGAAAATAGCTCAAAATGCAAGTAGTCCCAGACCTGGGTTCACATAACAGAACTATCATTTCATCCCTAGATGACCTTGGGCAAGCTACTTCCCATTTTGTGTCTTAGTTTCCCCATCAGTCAAATAGCTGTAATTAACTTGCACGTTTATCCACATCCCCGATAAGGACACTGATCTGCTGTGCATGTTGAAGGGCACAGAGGCCACACTGGAAGCCTGGTTGTGAATCTTGCTCCTCAGCCTTCTTATGTGTGTGACCTTGGGCAAATTATTCAGCTTTGCAGAGCTTCAGTTTCTTCTTCTGTACAATGGCAAAATAAGTCTATATGGAGTTAAATGGGGCTGTATGTATTGTCCCTCTTCAGCAGAGTGTCTGATATACAGTAAGTATCTGATAAATGCTGGCGATTATTATGAATGGGAGCAACCCAAGGACGAGGACGTCCTTTTAATCATCTCTGGGTCCCTGGGGCCTAGTATAGAGTAGCTGTCCACTAGATGGAGTGCTTGTTAAACTCAACTGAAGTTCACTGTGCCTGTGAAGCACATGGAAGGATCAGATCTTGTGAAAGTTCACACCACAGGGGAGAGGCCTGGGGCTGAGGAGGCCAGGGCTGGAATTAGAAAGTCGATGGCAGGATCCATCTCTGTCCCCTGCTGGGCTCTGGGAGGCCATGGCCCGGCTTGGCAGGACAGCAAACTCATTAGCAGGAAATGTCATAACTTCAGCACCAACAGGGAGCAGATCGGCGTTTTTCCCACATTAGGACATCTTGCTAAGAATGGGTTCCTGACCCTGAAAGATGTTTGGGATTCAAGGGTGACCAGGCCCATTTAAAATCTCTTAAAGGGACCACCACAGCCTCCCTCAGCCCTGCACCACCTACCTCTCCTTCACCTCCAACCTTCCAGATGGTGTTCTCTCTCCTGTCCTGCCCAGGCCACTGTGTCTTCTTCTCCTGTCACTGCTCTTGCACAAATCCCCAAGAGCCTCCTCATGACTAAAGCCAAGCCCAGAGCCTTGGACCCACTTCCTGGTTGACTATATCACCCGGACCATCAGGCCTCTGCAGGACCCGGAGAGAAGCTACCTGGGCTTCTGGGGGACATACCTTCCATGGCTTAAGAGTCCTTCTGAAAGGTCTAAGAGTGATGAGTGAATATTGCCGAAGACTGTGCAGGCCCGTGAACAAGGAAGTAAGAATCACATTGCTCACTATGAACCACATACTATTATGGCCCCTACTTGATCCCACGAGGAAACCAAGGCATAGAGAGATTAAATAATGTGCTCAAGTCACAGAATGAGAGTGGAGCCAGGACTGACATTCAAGCAGTCTCAGGGGAGATGTTGCGCTCTTAACCAGAACCACTCTGCCCCTTCAGGTGGGACATTTGCCCAGGAAGGCAGCAGAACCCCGGCCTTTGCTTAACTTAGGGCTAATTCACAATGTGGGGTTGAATTTCAGGAAAACAATCAGCTTCAATGAAAGGGACACTGTGAGAAGCAGCATGAGAAGGAGAGGGTGCAATTTGTTTGTAATCAGATTTGGCCACTGGTAATCCGCAACCGCCCCCCCCCCGCCCCCACCTCCCCCGGCAATGCTGCTGGGGACACCGGCTTTGTTTATCAGCCGTCCATGGCTGGATTCAGAGCCAGGGCAATCTACCTAGAAGTCATTCACCCAGAGACCTGAAGACATTCTAGCAAGAAAGAGTGTCAGTTGTCTTGCTTGGATGATGGGGCATGTGTGAGGAAGGCTGAGGCCTCTGTGGGAAGTATCCAGCATAAGGATGGGCTCTCCAAGGGTGGGGGGTGAGAAGCCTATCTCTGCACGGGGTTGAAGAAACTGGGCCACAGATCATCTCGGGGGCTCCCGCTGGCTCTCTGATGCACTGAGTGCCTGCAGCTCACTGGGTGTCCTTGGGGATTTCATTTATATCTCTGGATTCACGTCTCTGTTCCCCCCACCCCATATACAGGGCTGTTGAGCAATGCTTTAGCAAGTCAGGGTCAGTTGCAGTTGACAGGTTCAGAGAGTCATCCCTAAGTCATCCCCTGGGGAAGATGAAATCCCTTTGGTGTCACTATTTTTTTTTTTAAGATTTTATTTATTTGAGAGAGAGTGAGAGATAGAGATAGTGACAGAGAGAGTGAGAGAGAGCATGAACAGGGCGGGGTGGAGGGGTGGTCAGAGGGAGAGGGAGAGGCAGGCCTCCAGCTGAGCAGGGAGCCCGATGCAGGCTTGATTCCAGGATGCCTGGATCACAACCTGCGCTGAAGGCAGATGCTGAAGTGGCTGAGCCCACCCACCCGGCACCCGTGGCGGCATTGTGAAGGAGGCACAGAGTAGAGCCTGAGCCGTGGGTGCAGGCAGGGGAGGGGCTGTCAGCTGGGCTGGGGGGCTGGGAGGACAAGGGACACACGAAGGGCCATGCCACAGATCCAGAGCATCAGGGGCCTGACCATGCAAGTGGGAAGGAGACAGGACTCAGTTACTCCAGCAGAGGGTCAAGGCTGACCCCCAAGGACTCCCAAGAACAGACAGAGGTAGCACACCAGGGGCCAGAGCTGGAGGTGCACGTGGCCTGTGTCTGCCCATGATCCTCTCTCCTGTGGCGGGGGCTGGCCGAGCGCACACACTGTGAGTAGGCCACACCGGGCTTCGGGCAGATCATCACTGCAAAAACGTTCTTATGACAGGACGTGCTACACAACATAGTAGGTGTTCCCCAAGAGGCCACAAGCCCAGCACACACTGCCTTCCCAAACAAGAGCCCACTGCCTAGTGAGCCGGCTCCGCAGACACAGCCATGACCTAGCTCCAGGGCCATAGGGGATGCACGGGGTCCGTCTTCCTCTGGAACATCCTCTACTTCCCATGCTGGGGGTCCAGCTTCTCCTTCACTCCTGCCCCGTTGTTCTGCACACACGTAACGCACGCCCACACCAACACGCTCAAGCAGGTACACGCACACCCCAGCGCACACTCACCTAACCAGTGTCCTCATCAGGCTAAGCAGGCCTCCCACCTGTCCCTGGATGCCATGGCCTTCTCTTCCCCAAGCTCACGGAGCCTGCCTCTCATCCCGCTGTCCTCCTCCTGGCCCAGCCCATCCACCTGCCCACAGGATCCCTACAATCCACGCTCCGGCCTGCAGATGGAGGGAGTTTTATCAAATGCAAATCACACCTCAAGGGGAAGGGAAGAGAGAACTAAGAAGTAAACCCAACAGCTCTGGAACTAGGCCGAGCTCCTATGTGAAGTGCTTGGTGACCTGGCCATGTTGGCAGTGGCCATCCCCCCCCACCCCACCATCATGTCTACCACCTTCCATGCAACGTGGTATGGAGCGGAAGGGGCCGACGCTGTGCTTGCCATCTGCCGCACCACTGACCTCTTGGAGACTGTGGGCTGCCAGGCGGAGGCCCATCTACCCAGTGAAGGGGAGGGTGCCGAGCCGACCGTGGGCAGCAGCCAGCGCAGCAGCGCCTGGCACTCCAGCTGCGGCCGAGCTCGTTGCGTCACAGCTGCCCCTGTTTCTATAAATCCTGGTGGGCGCAGACATCCCCCCCGCCATGGACCACGAGTTCCTGGAGGGATTTACCTTCGTATCCAGTTCTGGGCCCTGGTGTGCAGCTGAGGAGCCCAAGTCCACTGAAAATCTGATCTGAATCTCTGTCAGCTGGGAAGGACTCAAAGGACCAGAGAGAGACCAGAGGGCAGGGTGTCACATCCACTTCACAGATGAGTAAAGTGAGGCTCAGAGACACTTTAGGATGGGCATGAGCTATCCACAGCAGTTATTCCTTATGAGCAGTGGTTGCTTTGTCTGTCCATCTATGGGCGTGACAATGTCGGGATTGAGAAAGTCAAGCATGCCCACACCAGGGCTGCCCTTTTCCAGAAGCAGAGACTAGGCTCTGAGAGTTTCAGTAACGTGTTCGAGGTCACACCAGTGAAGCCAGTAAGTGGCAGAGCCGTGATTCAAACCCAGATCCCCTGAGTCTCACTTATTTTTTCTCTGCTCACACAGACCCTGTAGCCCAGCTCCTCAGCCCTCCCTGGAGCAAGGCAGGGTCTAGAGCAGGCCCCAGACTTGGTCCCCAATATCCCCCAGAGCAGTCATGTTTGAAACAGAATTTGGCAGGCCCACTGGGATTAATTAATTACAGGCCTATCTCCAGGGTGGCCTGGTCGGCCATCGAGGCTGCCGCATACCTGTTGATTGCATAATCCATAAATACATTTGACATCTTTAATTGGAATCAGGCCCCCCAGGCCTGCCCACAGTTGAGTTACGAGCTCCAAACTCCGTGTTGGCAGCCCTGAGCTTCTGCCTGAATCAGGGCCCAGGGAGGAGGAATCAGCTTGGGGCTCAATGACATCTCTCTGCGATTAGGAAGCAGAGAAAAAAAACCCCACGTTCCAGTGTAAGGATGGGGATCTTCCTCTAGCTCTGCAGTTATGGACCACCTCCCAATTCCATCCTCCCAAATTCAGAAGGCCTTCCTAGGCCTGCTGGACCCTGAGCTGCCAGACCCCCATGACAGTAGAACAACCCTACTGGGTTTGACAGGTCGGCTTTGGGGGCTCTCTTGCCGGACTCCCACAGCCGTCCGCACTTTCTGTCTCATCTCCTAAGGCAGGCCCAGCCCAACGCACACAAGCCAGATGAGGCATCATCAGGACAAGACCCCTGGGTGATGGAACACCGCGGTAATGCCCAGGCTCGAGACCGCATCCCAACGGTCACCCACCCGGGAGTTCGCACGAGTCACACCAACGGCCTCCATGCACTTATTCATTCCCTCCCTCTCTCTGTCTCCCAGGCGGTCTGCTGCTTACCCGGTGCTGCACACGGGTGGAGGGCAGGTGTAGGTGTCTCAGAGCACCCTGTCCAGGGGAGGGCTTAGCCCAGAGGGACAAGTGTGGACAGAGGGACCACGGGAGGCACAGGTCAGAGGCATGACCTCAGCCTGGGGAGGCGTGAGGAAAGGGAAGAGATTCCTCAGAGCCAAGAGCCCGAGCTGAGCTGGTCTTCCTGGACAGACCCCCGCACAGCCTGTCCCACTTTCCCTTCTACCTTGTGATCCTGGTAACAAAGTGGGTTGTTGTGAAAATTTAAACAAAAAGCTTCTAGAAAGCACCTGGAACAATGCAGCTCTTTGATACCAGGTTCCCTTTCCAAATCTTTTCCTTCTAGAGGCCTCTGGGAAATGACAACACTGAGCACACTGGGATGAGAGGCAGGAGTTCTGGTTAGCCCTGACCTTGTGTGACCACCCGAGGGCTCGGGGGTGGGGTCACGATTTGGCTCACCTATCAGCAAGCTCTCTCAGGGCATCCCACATCCCCAGGACACACGACCTGCCCTCCGCAGAGCATCTCCCAGCCTCCTGCTCCGATTCCTCACTCTGCCTGGTCCCCGCTTCCAGGCCTGTGACCTCCTAGAGGGAGCAGGCTGGTCCTCCTGATGTCTTCCCTTCCTCCCACAGCAGCAGGCCTTGGTAAAGCTTTCAGGTGACATGGTTTGCAAGACCCAACTCTAGAAAAGAAAAAGCGCATTCTATGACGGGACACAGCAACCCGAGCTGGACTGAGTCCCCACCATGGCTATGCGCTAGCTATGTACGTCCTAGTGGCTTCCTCCTCTGAGCTTCTTTTTCTGCCCCTACAACTCTTACTCAACGGTTAACTGGATGATTCATTCATACGCATGTGACTACTTCATTCAGAAATTGTTTTAGATTCCAAGGATACAGCAGTGAACAAAACACTCTCCGACATGTTGAGATTACGTTCTAGCAGAAGAGACAGGACTTGACAAGCAAACATATTTGCATGCTGGGTGGTGATAACCGCTATGGTGAAGCACAGGGCAGGGTAAAGGAGGTCAGGGGGGCGCAGGTGGGGTATTATTTTATCTGTTGTGGTTAGGGAACACTAACGAGGGGCTGAGAACACTGAGAAGGGGGCATCTGAGCGCAGATCTGAAGGTGGTCGAGAGCAGCCGTGGGGGATTCCTGGAGAACACTGGAGACAGGATGGTGACAGGGTGCGGATGCGGAGCGATCCAAGGAGGATCTCGGGCCATCAAGAGGACCCTGGACTTTCCTTAGAGAGAGGAGGAAGCCATGGGGGGGTTAAAGCTCGGGCTAGTGAGACCTGACTTTGCGGGTGAGAAGCTGACTCTGGCTGTGGTGTGGGGCATGGCATGCAAAGGGGCAAAGGCAGAAGGCAGGAGCCTGGGAGTGAGGCCACCTCAGTGATGGTGTGGTGTGGCGGGGGCTTTGGGGCCGGGCAGGTAAAGGAGAGACAGTGAAGCTCGGGATCCAGTAGGACGTGCTGACCAAATGGATGTAGAGTATAAGGGGCGGGAGGCCACTTGCTAGGGTCAGAGCACCTCCTGAATGGAGGTTCTATATCTCCTGAGTCCAAGAAGAATGTGTGAGGAGCAGGCTCAGGGGTAGGGAAGACTCTGGGTCTGGTTTTGGGTCTGCTCATTTTGAGGCACCCGCTAGACAAGCAGATGGAGATGTCGAGACACGACCAAACCCACTGGCCTGGGATTCGGGAGGGAAGTCCAGGATGGTGACAGACATCCGGGAGATGACTCTGAAAATGAGGGAGGAGGGAGGAGGGAGAGGTTTGAGGATGGAGCCCCTCTGCTCTTGGTGCTTAGGGGCCAAGGACACGAGTAGAAGTCAGCTGGGCCGTGATGAACGAGTGGCTGTCAGGAGGCAGAGAAAGGGGGGCCCTGACATTCCTGTAAACATTTTTTTTGAGAAGAAGAAATTACCAGCTTCATCAGAAGCTGTTGAAAATGAGACGGTCTCACAGGAGACGACCGATGAGGTGTGTGCGGGACCTGAAACGCAGAGGAACCTCAGCATGAGATCATTTACTGCCCACCCCTGAGGTGGTAACTTAGAATGGGTCTTTCTGGAAATGGAATGGCCACATTCCACATTGTTGAATCCCTCTGATGGGCTCCAGCCCAGGCCCACAAGCTGTGAAGAAAGCCTCGATAGAAGCCGACCTCAGCCCTAACTCCTGGAATGCCTTTGAACCCCTTAAGGAAAAGCGGGAGTTCGGAAGCAGGTAATTTTAGCCAAGTGCACTGTGTTTGCTTAGAGTTTGGGTGCAGCGAGCAGTTAATGACACAGGTAAATCACGTCGCCGTCCCCTGCAGCTGCTGAGCAGTAATACCGTGCTGACCACACTTTTAAGGGTGATCTAAGCCTCTGAGTGCAAGCTAAGAGGTTTTATTTTATGGGTTCCCCTTTGAATGGGCCTCTTTCTCCCGGAGCCCACAGGAGTTGTGCGTGCCCACCCCCGGCCAGTGGTGGGCGGGAGGGTGGCTCTTGTCTTCGACAGGGGCCACAGGACTTGGGGCCAGTCCAGGGCTGGCTGGTGGCCCGGGCGGGAGGTGGGAGAAGTCCATCTTTTATGTCCCCTGCTCACATCATCATGACATGTTTCTCCCACCGCCCAGACACTGCCCAACCTTTCAACTCAAATCCAAGTTAGCAGCACAAACATCCACTGGGCCTGGCCCCGTGCTGAGCGCTTAGAACCCAGGCTTGCCAAGGATTGTCCCTGCCCTCCAGGCAGACAGCAAAGATGGGCAGAAAACATGTTGCGAGGCTGCGGCAGGATGAACTAAGTGCTTCGGAAGCGGCTGAAGCCTCGTGCAGTGTGAGCGCTGAGGAAGGCATGACAGATTCTGGAACATCTGTTCCTACAAGGGTAAGATTTCAACAGGCAGGGTCTGGGGATAAAGGAATTCCAGGTGGTAGAAGCAGTAGGGGCAAAGGCTCAGGGGCTTGGCCATATTATACACTGGGACACTTGCAGATTAGACCCCTTGACGCAAATACTGGGAATCAAAAACCCTCAGCATTCTGAGACTGTAAAATGCAAGAATTTCAGTTCTTTGAGCATGGCTGAAGTGCAGGTGATCAGATCTCTCCCCTGGGGGGGGGGTCAGATCTCTCATAAGGGGTCACCTTATGAGCTGGGCGGAGGCGTGGATGAAGACCCGTCTAGCACAGAAATCTGCTCAGCAGCTCTGTCCCCATCCATCCATCTCCAGGCACTGCCCAGGTGCCGGCGTGTGAGCAGCTCTGCCAGCTGTGTTCAGCGCCTTGGCCTGCCCCTTTCTCCTGCAAGCAAGGCTCCCATTCCCACCACGGCAGCAGTTCTGCCGGGGCTCAAGGTGCCCAGTCCATCAGTGTGGCAGGGACTGATAGTCTGGCACCTCGGTCGAGATCTTGGGCTCTGGTCTAAAGTCACCCCCACATATTTTACTTCTCTAAATCACAACTCCCTCTTCTTTAACATTAGGAGACCAACAACGACAGTGAGCAAACGTGTCTGTTCTTACCAAGTGTCTGGCACTGGGTTAGACTCTTTATAGGCATGATCTCCACTAAATGATCTACAACATAGGCACTGCTGATCTCCTCTTTCCTATCGGGAGGCTGAAGCACAGAGAGGTAAAGTAACTTGCCCATGATCACCCAGCTAGTAAATAATGGAGCTGGGATAGGACCGACGAAGTCTGACTCCAGCGCTCGCTACTGCTAATGGCAGTGAGAATAATCAATAATAAAAATACTAAGAACAAAGTACTATCTTTTCTCCAGGAGCTTATGCAGCAAATTCGTTGTGTGAGTGGGTGTTTAAAGTCTGTCTTTAGGGGTTTAGGCCATGAGTATATGGCCCGAGGTGGTGTGGCTGCTGAGAAATTATTATTTTCTTTTGTAGTGAGGAATCTATTTTTATAATCCGAGTAATTTCCTCCTAATGTGTTTAGCTCCCATGAAACTGAGCTTCTCCAGGGAAATGAACATGTTCTACTGAACTCGAAGTCCCCAGAATCATGCCTGACACATAGTAGGGGTTAGTGGATGCTGACCTTTCTCCCAGACTCACACAGTGGGCCTGCCTTCTCCCAGGCAGACCTGCATACTGAGCACATCAGGGATGAAGGGCTTCATCTGTCCTTATGCATTGGCTGAGGGGGTCTGGGTGATGGACCAGCACCACGAACATCCCATGTCTGGCTTTCTGGCAATACTTTAACAGCTGTTGTGCAAAGACTCCTAAAGCCTCTCGATGCAAGGGCTTTAAAAAAAAAAAAAAGAACCAACATATAGCTAAGATGTGGTTAATGCATTCAGCTTGCTTCCCCTTCCAGTTAATTAGAAAACTTTATTACAGGAAAGTTGAAGTGGCTTTTCTTTCCAAGGCAAACGTACCAACTTCTGAGAAGTGGGAGAGAGGCATGCCAAGAGCTGCACCATCATTTCGATCCTGCCCTCCCCTGGGATTGCTGACGTTCGCCCAACTGCCACGAGTACAGTACACACATTTGGGGGCAGGGGGAGGCGGTGCTGAGCTTGAACCTGGGCAGTGAGACGGAGCTGCCCTGGCAGAAAGGATGTGTGCCTGTGTAGGAATTGGAAGGCCCAAGTTCTGATCCTGTTTCTCCAATCTGCTCCCCTGTCCACAGCCAGGCAGGCAACTGCTCTGGGCCTGGTCTCCATTTCTGGGAAAAGCACCAGTGACCATCCCTATCTCTAGAGGTGGCTGGGACATGAGCGAGACAGAGAGTGAGGCTTGTGACCTATGGGGGCTGGGTCTCAGGGATATCTGGTCAATGCTGGGAACAAAAGAAAATAAGCCCAGGGAGAGGGCACACGAAGTCCTACAGAACAGGCGTCTAGAGGACTCACCGGGTTTTCAACGGTTCGAACCACTGCCGAGGTGCTACATGGATAATGGTTGACCGTGTGGGGCCGCCGTGCCTGTCTAGACCAGGAGTGAGTCATATCTTATAAGACATTCTGGCTTAATGCAATGCAGGCCAGGTGAGGCTAAAGCACACGCTCACTCAAAAATGAAGGCTGGGTGCCCTCTGACCCTCGGTTCAATAGCTACCTCCCGGGCAGTGATCCTAGGGAGACAGGAGTGTCCACATCAAAGGATGGAGAGGGGCAGATTTATGGGTAGGGAGGGCCTCCTCCCAGGTGTTGCTGCTCCCATCCCCTCCCCACTGGAGCATCTGGAGAGGAGGCGTTGGCCTTGGAAGGGAGAAAGGAAAGGACTTTTCCCAGAGCCAGGTCCTCTGGAGTGTCTTGGGGGACCTTGAAGGTAGTCTTGCACTCAGGGAAGCTGGGCCCACTGCCAAGGCCCCAGATGGGGTTGAGGGGACACCACCTCAACTAACAAAGTCTGAAACAGGTCGTTCCTGGCCAGGCAAAATGATTTCTCTTTCATGGTGATCTTTGTGAACACCTCCCCCGTGAAGCTTTCCCAGCTGCCTCCTGAAAGGACCAGTGACTTGCGTGTTCTCAAACATGCAACTTCTTTCATACAGCTCCTCTTGGAGGGAGGCCCTGCATTGGATTCATCCTCATGTCTGCAGTGCCCAGCACAGTGCCTGACACAGGGTACTTATGCGCAAAGTAGGTGTGAGGCTGCAATGAATGGAATTGTTCCTGACATGATTGTGTAAATTGATGTAAATAGTGCCCTCTCACTGGAAAAATGGGGAAACGAAGGCCCAGAGGGAGGAATTCACTTGCCCAAGGTGGCTGCTGGAGAGTCAGCTCCCAATGCAGGACAGAATTCTGAATTCCCTCATGCCCACTGCGGCCCTGAGTGGCCCTTGCACGCCGATCTGGGCTCCAGAAGAAAGCGGGCCCTCCCTGCTTGCCTTAATCTACTCGACCACGCTGTGCACAGCCCAGCCAGGAGGGGGAAATGTCTACATTACAAAAATCATACGAAAGAAATTATGGATGGAAAAATCATTACCTTATAAATCAGCTGAGCTGTTCAGAACTTGTAGGAAACAGGGCATATAAAATTCATATGGCACGTTGAGGCTTTGATAGCGCCTCATTACAGCCCTCAGACTCTGGTGAAAAGTGCCCTCACCCGGAGAGGGCTAATTTTTCTTTATTAATGACATGGGGCGGGGCTGACACTATAAATTCCAGCTACCTGAGGGCCCTGGAGCTTGGGAGAAACTCTCCGGAGCAGCACATCTCTCGAGGCTTCAGTGCTCCTACCCTGCCTTGCCCCGGACCCCTAGCCTTCAGACCAGACACGGTGGGGCACAGAGGGTGGGGGCTATCTTTTCTCTGATGAGGGTCCAGCCTGAAATGTTAAATAAACCAGACTCTTCATGGGAGATTGAGTGCTGAAGAGAAGGGGATCTACATACAACCACAAATTTTAGGTGTGATTCCTAAGATGGGGATGGCATGCACGAGGCCATCTGCACTCTAGTCTGTGACCAGGGCAGGCCTCGGCCTGGGACCGGGGTTGGGATTCAGCCTCTAACCAGGGTCTGTACTCAGGCTGTGATCAGGGTCAGGGCTCAGGCTGTTCCAAGTGGGCAGGACTGGACCTTGGTCGCAGGCCCTTAGGGAATCTAAGAACCTACAGTCAGGGTCATAATACCAGAGCACGGTCAGCCAAGCTTGGTCCCTGAAAGTAAGGCCAACTCCCGGCCCACGGTTTTGTCTTTGTTACAGCACCCAGACTTGTACAACTCAGAAGTCCTCTAGGTTAAACCCTCTCCTTGCCCATGACACAAGTGAGGAAACTAAGGGCTCACAAGTATTCCTGGAATGAGAGCAGAGTGACCTGGAGGGGCAGGGAAAGTGAGTCCAGGCCACCTGTACCACCACCCCCAGGGCCCACAGCCCACAGCTCCTCTGCGGCAGAGAATGATGATAAATCACAGTCACAATCTGGCCCAGGGGCCTAGCTCTTGGCTTTTCTTGACCATGACCACCAGGAGAAATGGGAAAGGAGAGTTTGTCTTCTGAGACAGCCACAAACCCCCAAACATCTCCCCTATGGCCACAGCTTCCTGAAATGCCCCAGCTGCCTTTGTCTCTATGGGCCCACAGTTAGCAAGCCTTCGCACCTGGGTGGCCGTTCCAGGTGTGGTGCACGTTGCCTGATCTGAGCTCCATGGCAGCCTTCGGGCCAGGCGACCGATGAGAAATTTAAGGAGCAGAGCAGTTGGGTGATTGTATGGACTGTTGCGTGACCAACCCCCTCAACTTCATACACCGACACTCCAACCCAGTACCTCAGAAAGCGACTGTATTTGGAGATAGGGCTTTTAAGGAGTAATTAAACCAAAATGAGGCCTCCAGGGCCATCTGACTGGTGACCTCACACAAAGAGATTAGGAGACGCAGC
Organism: Spilogale gracilis; assembly: GCA_004023965.1. Lineage (NCBI taxonomy): Eukaryota > Metazoa > Chordata > Mammalia > Carnivora > Mephitidae > Spilogale > Spilogale gracilis. The sequence goes on along the minus strand of PITA01004908.1, from coordinate 21,085 downwards.
CAGGCTCCGGGCCTTCCGGCCAGAGAGAGCAAGAGGGCAGCCACCTGCGAGCCACGAGGGCAGCCGTGGAGGAGGCCAGCCCTGCTGGCTCCCTGAACTCAGAACCCAGCCTCCAGAGCTGCAGAGTGAGTGCCGCTGAGGCCCCCGGTCATGACACCTGTTCCGGCAGCCTCACTGACACAATGGTTTGCCGGAGATTTACCAAGATGAGACTTGAATCCAAATGTCTGACTCTTGGTTCTGATTCTTCCCTATTGACAAGTGGGCACCTCTCAGAGCCCCGGAGAGCTCGAGCACTGAGACGACAGGGACTGCATCTTCGCCGTGCTATCTCCATCACCGGGCGCCCGGTCTGGTAGGGGTGTCGTGAGTCTCTGTTGCCCTGTGTGAGCTTCTGAGGTTGGTTTGCTGGGCGAGGGGATGGATGAGGGGAGCAGGAGGAGGGGAGGGAGCACAGGGCACGCTGGCCTCTGGAGGCAAACTTGGCCCCCACCAAGAGCTTTTGCTTTTGTTACAGCTGCGGTCAGCACCCGGGTTACACAACCGCTTTCTTGCTCGGTCCCCACCCCCGTAGCAAAAGCAGAATCCCCTGATGGGACGTTTGGCACAACCTAGGATTTCACAGGCCTGTTTCTTCCAGAAGCTGCAGACCTAGCCAACGCTGGCCCACAGACCCACAGGAGAATTGCAAAACTAAGGCATTCACCCCAGATCAAATTCCCCCTCCTTGGGTCTCTGAGCTACTTGTTTGTGCAGAAGAAAATCTTTTTCCCACCCTCAGCAAGGAGGCAGCCGGACACGGACAGTTGTGCCATTAGGGCATAGCACAAGAGGTGTGACTTCCGAGGAAGGCTTCCACTAGCCTCAAGTCCCTAGAGGATGCCACAGACTTCTCCCAAGAGTCGGCCCAGGCCCTGTCACCTGGAGTAGGGACAAGCCTGGATACAGAATCAGTGGACACAGATGATAATGACAAAGTCACAGTCAGAGCTGTCTCATGAAGGGGCAGGGCTGAGTTTGGCAAGAGGGGTGATTGGGAGGTTGCTGCTAGAAGTTGAAGAAAGGACCCGCACATTATATGGAAGGTGGGCCAAACTGACCCAAAGGCCTCTCTCTGCCCTGAAAGAGCAATGGTCTAAGAATCTAGAATCGTGCATTCAGTGTAGCTATGAGCCCCACGTTGTGACAAATGAGACCTGCCTTACAGAGCTGGAGGGGAGAGCAGGGAACCGATGACCACGGTCTAGAATCATGTGTGCAGTGAATGGACATCCAGGGTACTTCATCCTCCCTGCCCTGCTCCGCCCCATACCCCTTCCCCTTAAACACTCGGGCCAGCTTCCAGCCGCCACCACCTGTGCTTCTTTGCCCGAGGCCTTCTCTAACCAGGAGACCCCATGCTGCTGAGCAGGCGGGGCCTGAGTACTGCCCTCCGGACCAACATTGGACAAGAACAAGAATATCAATACCTCGGCTCCCCCCCTGACTCACAGGTGGAACATTCTACATCTTCCCCAGGTAGCCCGGGATGCTGCTTTCCCTCTGCTGCGTTCACTTCCCCAGCTCCTGGGTTCAGGTCTCCAAACAACTTAATTATACTCAGATCCCTCACTCAGAGTCTGCAGAGTTGAGTCATAGATTGGAGGGAACAAGACAGGAACGGCGAGAGAGAGTTCTGACATTATGCTCAGCAAGAAATCTAGGTCTTCTTTTGAGTTACACTTAAGCTGAAGGAATATCAGATAGTTTCCTAGAGGTGGAGGCTTCTCTGGCATGTGCCAGCTGAGTGAGCTCAGGTGATGAAACACAATATCCCCAACGGTTATGGGAGTGATGATCCCAAATCCACACAAGGCCATGAGGAAAATCAAATGAGATGAATGTGTGTGTGTGTGTGTGTGTGTGTGCGTGTGCGCATCTCACAGTTGTGAGTAGTACTTACTATGTACTAGACATGAGCGAATTACTGCCCCTGCATCACCTTCCTAAATCCTTCCACTGACCTCGCTGTTAGCATTTCCATTTTATTTCCTGAGGCTCAGGAAAGTCAAGTGATTGTCCCAAGAGGATTCAGCAAATATGTGCCAGAGGTAGGATTCAAACCCACGTCATAAGGCCCCAGAATCTGTGCTCTAAATCAACATGATTCACACAGTAGGTCCTTGAAAGGACAAAGGAGCTGCCAGAAGCCGGAACAAGCCAAAGCTGTGGAAGACGTCAAGAGCCATTTCAGAGGTCTTTGCTAAGGGCTGAGCTGAGAAAGCAAAACAGAAAGACAGAAGCTGTCCAAAAAATAACCCCAAACCCAAATACCCACAAGCCGCAATGGTGGCCCCTGGCACGACTGAGCTCCCAAGAGATCTCACGGGTTCTAGAACTAGAGCTGGGCCCAGACTGTGGCCCGGAACAGAGGAGGGAGGGAAGTGGTCAGGGCAGAGTTGCTTGGCGAGGCCTGGAGGCTCCCTGCCCTGAGGACCCCCACTCATAAGGACTTCCAGGCCGCCTTTGTTGCTGTTGAACACCGGAATTCCAGGCCAAAGTCATTGAACTGCCATGAACGGAATAGAGTTTCGGTTCCCCCCACCCCACCCACTCTTACGGGATCCATTTTCATGATCCCCTTTCAATGATGCAAGCTGGAGAGAGCTGGAAACAGGCCTGGTGTGTCCACTGTAGCCCCCACTGCTCGACAGGGTGGCCTGAGCTCTCTGGGAGCTGCGGCTCAGGGAGGAATCGGCAAGCCCTCCAGCACACTGAGACTGCCCCTAACTCCCACAGAGTTTCTGCTTATCGAGCGCTGGCTGTGTGCCAGGTACTTATTAGGTCTCAATCTTGGAGGAGGTGGCACTGTTACTGTCTCTACCCTGTAGATGGGGAGGTGGGGCAGGTGCAGGGGGTGCAGTGGGGTCACTTGTCCAAGTCACTTTCCCGGGGTCTGACTCAAAAGTTCTTAAGAAAGAGCTTGCCCCCAAACAGAATGACTCCAAGGGTACTTTTCTTGGTTGTCTCTAAAATGAGGATGATGCTGACGAATACGTCTCCGGGGGGGCCTGGCTGGATTCTCATATTCTCTGTGACATTTAAGAGCCCCACTTCCATGGGTTCCCAAAGGCAGCTGGACCGGGTGGGGCAGGTAAAGGGTGGTAGGTAGAAAGCCCCTCTCCCACCCTGGAAACAAGCCTAGCAGAGAAAAGCCTTTTCTAATGAGTGTTGGCTAAGCATAACAGCCCCTGTACAAACACCCCGAATGGGGGGCTCGGCTGGTACTGGGGCCCAGGGCCACTCACAGGGGGTGGTCGAGCCCGGGAATGTCAAGCTCTGGGGGATGAGCAAACAGACTGCTGTGCAGTCCGCATTCCTCGGGCTGCAGCCTAGGGCCCAGAGCCAGTGATGAGCCATGGCATTGTCTGCAGGGGCCTGGTTTGGGCAAAGGGTTGGATCAATATTTGCTGGTATGTTCTGTGCCTCACCTCTGGCGGCATCTGTGTTTGGACAGCCTGCCTCCCACTGCCCAGCATCTCCTTCCAGTGCACCCTGGGCCCCGCAGTTCCCCACAGGAGGGTGGTCACTAGACTCGAGCAGCAGGGTTGGGGATAACTCCAGTGGGATTTCCTATAGTGTCTGACCTCTAACTTTTCCCCATAGTTCAAAACCGGGGAAGTCATGCAAGAAGTCTTAAAGGATGTCAGGGTGCCTAGCTTAGGGCCTGCTTGCAGGCCATGCTAATTAATATGGGTTATTTTGGGGTCATCCTTGATTCCTTTCCTATCTTTCCAGACTGCACCGCAGTCTCCCCAGAAACTTTCACTGTCCCTGTCCCCTTCTGATCTCTCCACTCCACAGAGTCCAGTTCCATTTGGATCAGGGAAGGAAAATAATGGGGACAACGCCTGGGGAGCCTAACTAAGATTGCTTTCCTCTGAGCACGTACGCATATCAAGATGCGAGCCAAACAGAAATGTTCCATCCAAAAATGAAACCGAATCGCTTTGCTAATCGCCTGGAAGAAGCCACAGTCCTCTGTGGTGTGACTGAGGGTCTCAGCTGAATGTTAGGCATCACGAGCAGGTTAGCAAGTATGATGTGACCAGGGTAAAACTCCCAGGGGGCAAGGAGGTCATCAAAGTTCACAGTCCTTTGGTTACAGATGTAAGATTCAAGGTCAGGCTCTAACCTCTCACCCCTGAGCTGGCAGTTTTCATTTTGTTTGGTTGCTGAGTTGATAATATTCCAGCTTGTGTAGGTGGTAGAAGTAGAGGAAAGAGCATGGCTTGTGGTTACTGGAACTGGAGTCTAAAGCTCAGATTTCCCACCAAATAGCTGTGTGACGTTGAGCAAGTTGCTTGCCACCTCTGGGCCAGTTTCCTCATTCGTGAAATGAGGGTAATAGGCCTTATTCTTGGAATCATGGGAAGATCTGCTTCTTGAAAAAATGTCCAACAGGGCACATTGCAGAGGACTGGAACTCAGAGGCCCTCCGACATGCAGTTCGTGTGGGTCTTCCAGTCAGACTGTCTGGGTTTTGTTTAAACATCTTTATTTCAAATGAAATATTTCAAACCAACAGAAAAGAACAGAGAACTCTAACAAATACCTATGTACGTACCACTGAAATGTAACACACGGTAATCTTTTGCTGTATTTGTATTACTTGATCTTTTTAAAAGAAATAAAATTGTAGCATCAAAATTCCCCTTGCTCCCTTTTTGATCCCATTGACCTCTCTCCCACTCCAGAGGCAATCTCGTCTGAGGTTTTTGTCTGCATTTTTATTATTTTATTACATGTGTATATACACAATATGGAATATTGTTCTATTTCTCAATTTGCCTTGGCGGTAGAAGACTGCATATATTGTTCTATGATTTGCGTTGTGAACCGGGTGTTATGTGAGACTGACCCGTGTGGACACATGTAGGTCATTCATTCTGTGTGTTCCGTGTGCCCCATCCCATGAATATAGGACACTTTACTGCTTCGTTGGATGGACATCTCCCCAGCTCCCTGCCTGTGCTATTTCCATTAAACAGAAGAAGAGAGATGGGAGAAGAGAAGCCACTTTCCCTGGAGAAAGGACAAGCTGCTCTCAGAGCACGAGGCTGGACTCACAGGGAAAGGCCTCTGAAATGCTGTTCAGCCTGGATGAGCGGGGCTAAGGCAGACCGATGTCTCCTCCTCTTGTAAGCAGCGACGGAGGCATCCTCTGCTGGGGATAGAGAACAGACCTGCAGGACCCTGCCTGTGCTCTGCGTGAGCCCAGCAGTCCACTCCACGTGGGCTGTGGACTGCTCCCCGCCCCTGCTCCTTTGATCTTTTGTCCCCCTCCCCCACTGTGCTCCCTGTGGCCCCAGGCTCCCCACTCTACTGCCAACGCAGGCTGGATGCATAGCACTCAGTAGGTGCTCGGAAAATATTAGTGATGAATGCAAAAGAGAGTGAAGTGATGATGACTGTGTGAGTGTTGAGGGGCTAAGTGGAGGAGTGCAACTAGTGCTCGAGTTTAGAAGAAGTTTAACCTTCCAGAACCATCTCCCTCGACCTAGGGAAGGCAGTTTGGAGCAGGCCCGAGGTCTCCCTGGCCGGGCTGTGATGCTCTGGTTTGGGGTGATGCCGGGACCGCCTCACTGCTCCCGCGCCCCCGCCCCCCCCCCCCGCCTGGGCGCACAGTGTCTGCACACACCCTCTCATTTTCCGAGAACAGTCTGGGATGAATTCCTTGCTCACCACCTATGGTAAAGAAGATTTATCACTCCCTTGAACTCATTTTATCCTCCTCCTTCCCAGAGACTTTGATGGATTTTATCTTGATAAATGATGAGGCCTGAGCCCTGTAGGCACAGAGATAGGAGGGAGGGGAGCTAGGAGCCTGGAAAGGAGAAGGAAAAATGGAAAGAACCAGAGGCTCTTGGTGGCTGCTCTTTGGGAGGGGCTGTCACTCAGAGCTCCCCTTGCCTGAACAGGAGAGTTTTGGGCATTTTGGCGAAGTTTCAACAGCTTGCTGGTGGTACTGCCTTCTTATCCGTGGTCTCTGTGCTTGGACTGGACCATCAGAAAGATACCTTCTGCGTCTCAGTGATCAGTCTTGGTGCAAGCCACGCGACATGGCCTCTCCTCTCAGACCCCGGCCCTTCGCAGGGGCTCCCTCATGGGTGACCTGCTTGTGCCCTGAGCCTGCCTCCTTCCCGAAGCTGCTCCCATGGGCTGTTGCCCGAGTGTTCACCTTCTCAGCCTGCAGACTCCTTAGGTGCCCAGCCCAGGCAGGTGGCTCGTGGCCAGAGTGCCACTGTACCTGCCCGGAGCCCTCCAACTCATCTTTCTAGGTGCGGGGCCATCCACTCCTCATCGGGAAAGCTTAAGGACCCCTTCTCAGCACCTGCTCTGGGTAGCCTCCAAATTCCTCCTGGCACTCTGCCTGAGGCCTCACTGCTCACCTGTCTTCCCTTTCAGGTGACTTCCTGGGACATCAGGTTGGATCCAGGTCGGTGTCCCAGGGCCTAGCCGGCATAGGCTGTGTACAGGGAAGGCCTCCAAGCACAAACGAAGGAGTGAGGGAGTGAAAGAACCCTTCCGGGATCCTGCCCCCTTCCTGAGTGGCTGGCTCCCTGGACACGGGGACTGTCCTGAAGTCCTCTCAACATTGGTCCCGCCACACAGTGAGAGCTGAGGCAGTGGTAACTACTGCTAAGAGTTTTCTGTGTGCGAGGCACTCCGCCCACCACTTTACATCTCATTTAATACTCCAAAGAGCCTGCAAAGTGAGATTTATTACCCCAGGGTCAGACAACACAGGGTAGGCTGAGAGCAGAGGAAAGCAACTGGCAGAGTGGAAGAGCTCACAGAGATTCAAACGGGACTGCCCTGCCCCTGAAACCCTGAGCTGGTGGGCAGCAAGTGCTGTAGCCTCTTCTGGAAGCTGGCCAGGCAGGAAAGGCTTGCCTTTGCCCTCCGGAGTGGTCGAGCCAGCAGACAGCCTCAGGAGGGCCTGAGGCCGGTGGCCTGGTGTGGGGCTGGAGGGGTGTGCGGGCCCACTGTGGGCAGCGGAGCTCTTGCCTGGGCGTGGGGACCGTGGTGCCTCGGTCAGGGCATGGCCTTGTCTGCTCTCTGAACCAGACGTGGCCCCAGCTGGCCTCCCTACACAGCACACACACATCTACTTCCATGCGGTTCTGGAGCCTGTGAGGAGGCGGTCTTTGCTATCAAGCAGGCAACGGCCTCTGTTCAGCTTGGTGAGGAGCACAGGGCCTCCTGCCGGAAGCGCACCACTTTCCGGAGACACCCCGAGGCTGGCATTGCACATCATTTCACCAGACCCCAGCTCTGAAGACCCATCCTCCTTTTCTTCCTCCTGCCCCTTTCCCATCCGGCCTGCCACTGCCAATGCCGTGGTCCACGGTTACCCAGCATCAGCCACATGGCCAAGAAATGCATGTGGCAAACTGGGGGCCCCTCCGGCCCATATGTCTCATGTGAGCCCCAGGCAGACCCTAGGCCCCGAATCCAGCAGCAGCCCCAGAGCTCAATTCTATCTCTTGCCGGCGCTTTACACCTCTTCCCAACAACTGGGTCTAAGAACATGCTCCTGCGCCCCGAGGCGCTACCCGTCGTGGTTTCAACTTGTAAAGCTCCGGCCATGGAATTCAGAAGTCTTTCTGCAGCGGCCTCTTTCTGGCCTGGCCCTGGGGTCAGGGGAGGCTTCTGCGTGTACCAGCAGGCTCACCGGCACCTCCCCGGCGGGGGCCTGCCTTGGCTGCTGCCCATGTTGGTGTGGCCGAGAGTGGCACATTCCCTCTCATCTCTGCCCGCCCGAAGGGGACAAGGCTGGGCCCAGCCGCTCCCTTCAGGGGGATGTCCTCAGCACCTTCCAGCCCCTGCACCTCTATTTGTCTGGGTGCTGATACCCCCATTTGGGCGGTAACGCTCACTCCTCAAGCTTGGCAGCTCCTCGCAGTGACCCAACCCACGGGGGGGCTCAGGGAGGGCAACGGGGGGGGGGGGCACAGGGAAATGAAGATGTGAGTCCGCCTGGCAGGACTGCATCCCTGTGAGCACGGGCCCAGCGCTGGGGCCCGGATGCTGTGCAAAACGGGCCCTGGTCTTTGATGCCTGGCAGCTGCCATTCCTGGAAGGCTAATCGCGGGGTGATCTGGCTGCACGCACATTGCTGCCTCACACCTTCACTCCTACTCTTTCCCTCTCCTTAAACTCCCCTCCTAATTCCCAAAGACGCAGCTTAGGTCTCCTTAGAATTCTCTAAGAATTCTTTTCTACAGAGACCCACACCTCCCTCCAGACCAGCACAGCTGCACAAGCTTCCCTGCCGTGTGCAGCAGCCTGGAGACCCAAGTGAGTGGAACCTGCGCGGCAGCCCTCTCTGCTCCTCGCCGCTGTCTCTTAACGAGAGCCGCCGCCGGGCACAGCCCTGGACACCCGACACAATGGGGGTTTTAGTTTGGGTGGGACACTGTGCCAGCCGCCGAATCCTGGTTACAGTGACACAGAGAACGGATGAGTCCTGGATCCCTGCCTGACAGCAGCCCCCTTCTCCCCTCTGGGCCCTAGCACCTTTTAGTGAAATGAGGTTGTCATCCACCAACAGAATGTGAGTGTCTCTTTTGACCCTTCTGTGCTACAGGGAGAAGACCAGGCCCGGAGATGCCTGTCGGCTCCAGCAGAACCAGGACTCTTGCTGGTCTGGCCTAGGGGACCTCTGGAATCCCTTCTAGGCTGAAATGCTTCGATTATCTATGGTGATTCTCACTGTGGATGATTCTCAGCCTGGGGGCAATGCTGTGCTCCCCTGCCCAGGAGTCATTTAGCAATGTCTAGAGATATTTTTAGTAATCACAAATAGGGGAAGGTATGCTAGCAGAAGTTAGGGATAGAAAACATCTTACAGTGCACAGGACTGGGCAAATAAGTGAGACTCAGTTTCCCCAGCAGCCTCCAGGTCTCCCCTTTCCTATCAAATAGCCACTCCTGAACCCTAGCCTGGGTGCACAAGGCCCTAACTGCTCTCTGCCCCAGGCATCCCATCTCAGGCTCAATGCCTGCCCTTGGCCTCCACTGCCCTTAGATCATGGGGTGCTGGCTGGGTCTATAGGAAGACCTGACTGCTGGTGGGAGGGAGGGTGCAGGGAGTCTGGGCATATGGTCTAGCCATCTACCCCCTTCTCACCTCTAGTGAGCAACACTCTTGCCCTCAGCATCACACTCCATCCCAGGCCTCCTCTCCAAGTGGGCAAGCCCTGGGCTTTCAGCTGGGACCAGGAAGCAAGGAGTGGGAAAAGAGGCCCAGCTTCCTCCTTGTTGGTTCCCTCCACTGCCATTGCTCACTGCCTCTCTTTCTATAGACTGACCTAAAGGACCGTCTCCTGCAGTGCAAGTTGATAGCAACTGACCTCCCATCCGAGACTGGTAGATGGCTGGTCAGTGGGCTCTTCATTGACTCTGCCCGTCAACACTCATGACAAAGTTTCACCTGAGCTCTTAGAGTCTGGTGGGATTTTGTTACACTGTGGCTCACCTTGATAGAAAAGAACACAACTTCCTGGCATGGGCAGTGTCCCCCAGAGTCTAGGAAATGCTGTTGTGGAAATTCAGAAGAGGAGACACTGGTCCTCTGCCCAGCTCCAGTTCCCGGCGTCTCTCGGAACCTCCTTTTCTCACTTGTAAAGCAGTGAGTCTGGGCCAGTTGGCTTCCAGCCTTGTTTCCTGCACTCCTGAGCCTGCCTGTGAACAGCAGTGGTGCCTCTGGCCAGACAAATGCTCTGAGTTCAACACGCAGACCAGAGAGAGAGGCAGGCGCTGTGGGGGGTGGGAGGGCTCTGCCACACACACAGCAGATTTGTAATCCCATGGGCTTGGGCTAAGTCTCAACTTTCCAGCTGTGACCTGTCACCTAGGCAGATTTCTTCATTCCCCTGTCCTTCAGTCTCCTCTTCTGGAAAGGGCCTGATAGCATATATATTATTACTACATCAACAGCTAATCATCATTGCAGGTCAGGGAACTCATTCACACTGACCCTGTGTCCAGCTCCGTATGCAAACAGGAGGGTGAGCCTTGTCCATGTGTTTGGGGGTCCCCAGTGTGGCAGGAGGTCAGCCCTGACATAAAAGACCTCAGGGAACGAGCTGTGCTATTCAGACCTCGTTTCTAACATGGGTGCTCTGTGGCCCAGAAGGCACAGGCCCTGGGGGCAGGTGCAGGCCTGTTTTCTCGGCTTAGGGCTGGCTAAGATCACTAGGAGCAGAGAGAACAAATTTCCGTGAAAAGTTCCCAAAGGGGGTCTTGAATCCCTAGGAAATCAGAGAAGGCTAAAGAGATATAATTCGACTTTGGGAGCCTTGACTGTTTCTTTACACCCAAACTCCTTAAGGGCCCTTGTGAGGCAAAGAGGGAGCCCATCCCGCCTGTCTCCCAAGGACGAGGGCCATGCTGTGGAAGAAGGACATCGGCTCATGTCCTTTGAGGCTTCCAAAATGGTAAGTGGCCCAGCCAGGACAGGGTCCCGTTTGCCAACCCCGCTATCACCAGCAGAGACCTCCCAAACCCTTCCATGTCCAGGGGAGTCCTGGAAAATTCCCAAGGCACGTGCTGGGACGAGGGTGAAGGATAAGCCAGGAGGCCCCTTGGCTGTGTTCCTCTTGTGCTTTAGAACTTGGCTGTGTCTGTGATGCAGGTCAGTGGACCCCTCCCCACCCCACCCTTCCCGTCCAGGCCTGTTAGTCCCTGACTTTCTAACAAGCGCCCAAATGAAGACAGGCTGGAAGGCCCTGGGGGCCTCAACATCCAGGCACGGGCTATTAGTGGATTTCAAAGACCCAGATCTGACTGGGAAGCTGCAGCCAGCTAGACCCTCCGTCTCAGGCCCTGTCACAGCCAATCGGCCCCCCACCAGCTGGTGGGAACTCTCCCCACACTCAGTTCCACAGTCAGACGTCAGAGCCACCTGCCCATCTCCGGCGAGGAAGTCAATGTGTCATGACAACTGCATTTGCAGGGCTGCCCTAGACTGTGGACCCAGAGGCTCTGAAATCATTCTTGGCTATAATGGCTGCAGTGGCACATCCGCCAACAAATGGGAAAACGTGGCCTTGCGCCGAGAGGGAGGGCGAAAATGTCAGTTCTTTTCTGGCTTGCATCCCTGTGCAGGCTTTCGCATCGACATCTTTTCCTACGTGGTGGGGGGACATGGTGTGGCATCTGGGTGTGACTCTACAAGGGGCTCAGAGGGCGGGACTGGGGAGACGAGGGTGCAAGGTGGAGGCTGACTCTGGCGCTTCCCGGCTGGGCGACCTGGGTCAAGTTCGTCAGCTTGTCTGAGCGGCAGAAGGGGCTGCTGGGGGGATTAAATAAGATAATGTTTGTACAGTACTTAGCGTGACATACACTGGCTTCCTTCCATTTTTCTGGAAGGAAGGAGGGAAGGACAGAGGGAGTGAAGAAAGAAAATGGTGATCCTTTCCAAGGACAGGCAAACATGCTCAATGGACATCAGAAGTGTAAAATTGTGTTTCTGCAGGCTGTGGAATAACTTTCCTGTGACATTTTGGGTTTTAATGGATTCCAGAAACCTTAACATTTCTCTGCAGTCAGAACAGGATGTTTAACTTTTGTCCTTCATGAAAACCTTACACCCCCCCGCCCGAAAAGATGCACTAACAAATCTCTTCATTCACTGGAAATATGTGGGAAACAATGAGAATTTTTTTTTTTTAAAGCCAACGTGAAATGTTCTGTTTTTGAATATAAGCAACCAACAAGAGTGTTGCAAAATGTGGCTGGAATCAATAACAAAGCTTTTGGAGATGAACCATTGAAAGTGGTGCTTTATCAGGGCAAAACACTTGGGAGGCCCCAATTTTGGAGGCCTTCAATGGGGTCTGGACTTCTATTAGTACCCCAAGGGCAGTGAGAGGAAATGCTTTTATCAGAAGGGGGTAGGAGGTGAACTGGCAAAAAAACACCATCTCCTTATTCCTTGCTCTGGAATTCCTTCCTCATATGAAATGGGGACCAGAACTATTTTATGGAAAATGTCAGCATGGAGAAACCCAGCAGTCCCCTCTTGGCATTTGGTAAGGGATAGTATCATTCTCTAGCTTGAAATAACACGAATTCCTGAACTTGACACTTTACGAAGCCAAAGCGTTACTTGGATTTACTCATCCTTGTTCCCAGGGTTGCACAGCATCTGACATGTGGCTGGTGTGTGTTCGGTATACATTTCTGAATGAAGGCAGGAAGGACAGAGGGAAGAGGAACTGAGCATGGAATGTAAACTCGAAAGCGTGCCTAAATCGGGGGTCATGACTCCACTCAGCTGTGATTAGCCTAGAAGCAGATGGGGATTTTAAACTCTGAGGCCTCAACTTTCCCAGCTGGGCAGATGTACCTGGTCATTTTTATAAAAACCAAGATGTCCTTCTTTACTGTTGGTAAGTAACCTGGGAACTCTTACCCCCAACCATCCTTACTTCTTGGTGTCTCACTCTGGACTCTGCCTGTGAGCACCACGCAATACCCACGGAAAGTTCAATGTCTCTTGCAAGACTCCCCAATTGATCCCCTTTGTCTTCCCTCCTTCTCTCCTTCCCCCAAGTGAGTTCGGTTCATCTTCTCTCTGCATTTATCCCCAAAGAGTCCCACATCATGGAATTGTCTCTTACAGTGTCCATTCCTCCACCTGAAGGATGGGAGCTGTTCTATACATATTCCTATTTCCTTTGCCTAGAATGTGGTTGATTGTCAGTAAAAGTTTATTAAATGAATGGGAAGCTATTGCTAGGATAAGCAGGAGAAAGCAAGGAAAACTCTCAAGACTCACTGGACATAAAACACAACAAATACTTTCTGATTCTGAGCATCGGCCCGTCATGCACTGGAGAGTGAAGCTACCATAAGTCTTAGGACAGTCTGCCACGACAGGCGTGTTCCTCCGTGTAAGCAGAGGTGTGCCACTGTCGTCCGCAGGTGAGAGCCATGCTGTGTTGGTTCACACTGTTCTCTATCCTGGAGGTCCCCAGCCTCCCAGGGTCAGTGATGCAGCAGGGGCAGCGGGGACGGTTCTGCCAAGTCTTGAGACTGTTGAGTTGACCAATTCTTGGCCAGGGCTGCTTCCTCTTCGTCAAAGAGAAAGCAGAGAGTACAGGAAAAGAAGGCTTGAGGAACATATTTTTGAGGTTCAAAGGCCATCAGATATCGCTCAGAATCACATTGCCTTTGAATACGAGGGAGCTGAATCAGAAACACATGGCATCTATTCCCTCCCCGTCACATACGGTTTGAGAAGTCCAGGCAAAGCAGAGCACTTGAAGGCCACAGAGGTAACCAGAGCTGGGTCCCAGGGGCTGTTCTGGAGAAGGAGAGCAGGGCCGGGCCAGTTTTCTTTCCATCCAGCCCGTCAGACCAACAGGGTACAGGAGGCCCTGTCCATCGGTCAGGGTCCAATCCTGAGACAGAAACTGTAGAGATGGAATGTTTGCATCCCTCCCCCAGATTCAAACGCTAAAAACCAACCCCCCAATGTGATGGTATTTGGAGGTGGGCCTTTGGGAGGTGATCAGGTCATGAAATGGAGCTCTCATGAATGGGGTTAGTGTCCTTATAAGAGAGATTCCAGGGAGCATCCCGCTTGAGGACACAGCCAGAAGGCAGCCGGCTAAGAACCAGAAAGCAGGCCCTCACCAGACATCGAATCAGCCGGTGATCTTAGATGGCCAGCCCTCAGAGCTGTGAGAAGTCATTTCTATTGTCTGAAAGCCTCCCCCGGTCCGTGGTAGCTTGTGACAGCAGCCTGACGGACCGGGACAGAGCCGCGGGGTGATTCAGGCAGCTGAAGATGGACACATGGAGGCAAGACCTGCACCGGCAACTCATTTATAAATTGGACACACTTTCATAAGCAGTTGAGCGCCACGACCTCACCCAGCCGTCTGCCTCAGTTTCCTACCTCCACCCTCCCCACACTCAATCTGAACCATTTCCTCGCCTGAGTACCTAGCTCTGCCCGTCCCTCCACATGGTCACCGCCACCGGGCACAGGGACCGATCGTGGGCATGTCCCCCTCCTGTCTCCCAACACACACAGGAGGAAGGAAACGAGCATAGCTTGCACCCCCTGCCCTGGGCCTTGTGCTCATGTCAGAGACACGGAGATGGAGGAGGAGATCCCTGAGGGCGCGACAGCCACCAAGTGGGCTCCAAGCGCAGCAGGAAATTCTCTCAACGCGTGACCAGCCTGTCCACCCCATGCGGCAGAGAGGACGGGTCAGCCTGAACCAGATCTTGATGGGAGAATCGGGATTTCTGGGCAGCTGAGGCAAGGAGGACGCAGGTGAGATGGGGGAGGCCCTGATCTGCATGGGGCCTGGCCAGCACAGGGAGGCTCCTTAGCGTTGGAGCACCATCACGCCAGAACCCCGGCGCCAGTGAGAGAGCACTCACACGGTCTGAGGCTGGACGAGACTCTGTGCTTTATCTGTGTAGTTCTTAATCCTCACACACAGGGCACCCTGTACGTGCTGATGTTCTCATCGTGCGGTTGGGTGACCTGAGGCACAGGCGCTTGTTCAAGGACACCGGTAAGGGGCACGGAGTTACCAGAGCTGCAGCCAGAGAGGGGCAGGAGTCAGGGGAGGGGTAAAATTCGAAGGACCAAGGAAGCCCCTGCAAACCTGTCTATCAGAAGGGTCCTTCCCAGGCCCTCCCCTGTCCACTCTCCCTGCTCTAACCAGGACCAGACCTGGATTGGATTTCAAATCTGATAACAGGCAAGATGGCTTAGAGTCAGCAAGGAAATACATTCACTTTCAAGAAAATTACATTGTTGTTTACAAAAAAGAAAGGAAAAGAGGCCTCCCTCCCTCACCTGGGTGTGACAAGGGAAGAGACCGAGGTTGCTGGCCTCCTGGGGCCAAGGCCCTCCCTTTCACCGTGGTGGGCTGGGGGCCTTGAGACTCACACAGGCCGCTCAGACGCTGGGAGGGGAGAGGGCCAGGGCAGGGGTGAAGCAGCGTCAGAGGGGGCTGGTCCTGCCCCGTTGCTCGCTGCTTCACAGATGAGGATAATGAGGCCCACAAAAGGTGGTAGCTCCCCACGGGCCCGAGCAGGTTAGTGGCAGGGCCTGCACGAGGGTCCAGGGCCTCAGACCTCCACTCCATGCTCTTTCTTTTCCTTGTTCATTCCCATCCTCCTAGCCCCCAGAAGTCATAAACTCTCACTACCAGCAAGCCCTGGATCTCGGCCTCTCTGAGGAGGGGAAGGGACAAGAGGGCTCACAAATGCCTATACTTCCGTGCACTGCTATCTTTCCAAGGATGTCTGGGATACGAGTCATTCCACACCTGCTCCTGGGGGGAACAAGTGTCTACGCATGACCCGGGGTACCGTGGGCTCCTGGGAAGCAAGGCAGCTCTGTGTTCAGCTGCATGACGTTACACCTGTGATACCCAGGTGTGTGATCCCAGTGCACTCTGATGCTATCCCCACCACCGGGAGCAGAATAACCCACAGGGAGTCACAGCAGTGCTGGTCCCACACTCTCTGGGGGAACCCTGACTCCACAGGCTTATGTCGATTTCACTGTGTGCTATCTGGCCTCAGTCCCTCTGGACCTGTGTCTGGTCTCCTGGATGGATGGCTTTCCACTCCCCTTCCAGGACGTGACTTAGGCTGTTAGAGTTTCAAATGACCTTGAGCGGGCTGTTGTATTGGCCTCATAGACCCCACTGTCTGCCACCATCTCTGCCCCCCACGGTGATTTGCAAACAATAATGTATGGGGGAATGAATGGCTGGATGAAGAGACAAACAACAGGCCCCACGGCCCCACTAGGAGCAGGGACAGACAGAGCTAGAACCCAGGGATCCTGACTCCCAACAAATGTACTTGCTTCTGCTCCCTGTGTGGGCTTCTGGAGGCAGCTGAGCAGAGGTGGGGGGGCAGTGAGAATGGCTGGAGTGAGGTGGAGGGTGGGGTAAAGAGGGTAAGGCTAAGGGACAAGGGAGAGAGTTGGATGACTGAAATATTTGCTAAGAATATTCTTAAAGCCATTTGGCCTGGTGTTAATATCTGACTCAGTAGGCAGGCTGCCTGCCCAGATTCACTTACTACTTGGTGATTGCATGTTACTTGACTTCTTGGTGCCTCTGCTTCTTCACTGTGTCACAGAGGTCCCATGAGAATGGATCCTTAGAGCCACTGTCTTTATCTCAAAGGAACAGATGAGGCTTGAGGAGAGCCTGGCTCCCGCAGGGCACAGAGAGACCCTTGAGAAGCTTGAACACTGGAGGAAAGAAGGTCAAGGGAGGGGGTGCAGGGCTGGGATCTGAGACATCCAGCCTGGACATGGGGCACCCCTGGGCCCCCGTGCCTGCCACACCACAATGCCTCCCATGTTTGAGCCCAGGACCCACAGCGCAGAGGGAGGGGTGTGGTCTGCCCAAACACTGCCAAGGGGCTTTCCCAAAGTGCCTGCCATGTTGCTACCAGCCACATGGTCTTGATTCGCTGCTCTTCACCAGATTCCCTGGGTGGGTTCCTCCATTTCTGGCTCGCTGCCTAGAGAGTTCCAAGCACACGCCCTTCATAGCCAAAAGGGGTAAGGGTAGCCGTGAGCGCATGGCTGGGGAGGGGGACTATGCTGCAAGGGCAAGCCCCCGGGGCCAGGACGAGAGAAGCAGGGTGCTGGCTGTGATTCAGAACATAGCATTATCTCCCAGACGCGTCTGTACCGCCAGATTTTCCCATCTAGACCATGCAACTGATTTCCCACTAGAAACAGAAAACTACGAAGTTCTGAACACATTTCAAACCGTATTGGACCTGCGTGGCCCAGTGGGCTCTCGGCAAAACCCACACCAAGCAGCTATGGGGTGCCAGGCCCCGGGGACTAGAAGGCTGGCTGGCACACTATGTCACTCGGTCAGACCTGCAGGAGCGAGGGAGTGCCTGGGCCTTGTTCTGACACCAAGTTAAGGTTGTCTTTGCTTTTTTTTTTTCCTACTTAGGATACAGCACTGGGTTCCTACATTAGAACATGGGCGACAAGAAGATGTTGATGTCAAGGGGAATGTGGGAAAGCTTGCTGTCCCAGCCCTCAGAGCACAGCAGGCTACAGCCAGGTTGTTGTGACCTTGTCACAGAGAAAGAAGACTGCCCGCCCAGCAGAACTGGTGCAGAGAGCCGGGTCTAAGCACCCTCTGGGCAGGTGGGGTGGGGCTGGAAGCCCATCGGGCAAAGTGGGTCATGAGGGAGCAACTCATTGAGCCAAAGGAGGTCAGAGGAAGCGGACTCGTGGGTAGGACTGTAAAAGACAAAAGGGATTTACAAGCAGTTCGCGAGGTGGAAGGGGGACAGACTATTCACAAATTGGTGTGTGCTTGAATGAGAAACCTCACGCAGGCTTAATGCTGGGCCAGGGTAAGACAAAACCACACATTCTCTCAGCTGCTGAGATGCTTTAGATCAGCACTCAAGTGGCTGGGCAGAGTGTGGAGTGCAGGGAGGGCCGGGTGGCCTTGCACCAAGACCGGCTGCTAGTCAAGGAGCTACATGGTCTAGGGCAGAACCTCAGTTTTCCCAACCACAAAGTGGGAATAAAAGTGCCGTCCCTAACCTCTCTCCTCCCCCACGTAGTAAACAGAGCTCATTAGAGTTTAGTGTAGGAAGAATAAACGACTGGTTATACACATGGGATAGTCGGAGATCATGACAACAGGACAACAGGACCTCGCTGGTATTGAAAACCAAAGCTGGAAGGGACCCTAGAGAGAAAATAGTTTGATCGTCCTCACCCTTCCGTTTTGGAGATAAGGCTGAGGTCCTGAGGGGAGTAGTGGTTTGCCTGGATTCCTCAGCCCCTGCTTCAGGACCCCAGAGCCGCTCCAGCCACAGCGTACACAGTGGCTTTCAGGTCCTGATGGGGTTTTGGTGCCGGATTTAGTGCCAGAGTCCAGGGCTCTGTACGCCCAGCGAAGGTCAGTTTTGTGGGCTCATGGGTACAGACTGAGAGGCTGGGAATGTGTCTCTAGGGGGACTGAGTCTTAGGTGTTAAAAGGAGGTCAACCCCACCTCCCATAGGAAACACTCTCTGCTCCAAGTTGTTAAAGTCACGTTAGCACTCCACTGAGACTTCTTCCTGAGTCTACCGCAAGCCTGACATTTTGCTCTTACGATGAGGGCAGGGAGCGTTCAGTACTCCCCCTACTTCTCCCGCTCCATCTCTGACACACGTGCACATGCGTAGCTCTGAATATGCTGCCCTTAAACCCTAAAGCTTACAGCTCAGAGCCACCAGGCTTGCTCTTTAGCTAAGGACAAGGTGACTGATTTGTCCCTGGGGAGGTCACTACACTCCCCTATGTCCCAAGTCCCCGAGAGTTCTCATTACTGGATCCGAATCCAGTCACAGAGCAGAAGCAACTCCGGCCACAGCCTTCTGTACGCTCATGCCCATTCACATTTGTGTTGCCCACGGACCTCCCAAGTTCAGCTCCACACAGGCACTCAGTATATAGTTAGGAAATAAACGTGTGGAAGAATAATGCCATGAATCAAATCCAAGACAGATGGATCTGCTTTTCTGCAACTGAGAACCAGGACTGACGGTACGCCAGCAGGAAATGGTGTCCCCCCCAGGCCGGTGGGGGCCCCGACCTCCGAGGGGTCAGCAGGAACTGAGTCCCTCCACGTCACTACTCCCACTATAACAGCGATGAAAAGAAGAGTTCGTGTTCGGACAAGCCTGGTTTTGTCACTTTATAGCTGTGTGACCTTGAAGCCAGCTGCCTTCTCAAAGCCTCAACCGGGCAGAACAGCCCTGAGATCTTAAAGCTGATGGAAAAAGCAATAAAATGACTGATGAACTCTAACTCAGAAGACTGTCACATCACAACTGCCATGAGTCTGAGAGCACAGAGCAGGGATCCAGAGATGGGGACCCCAGCCCGGGTGACCAAGGAACCAGAACTATTCCTGACTCCTGGCCCCAGGCACATACTCTGGCTTGGCCAGCCCACCCCATTCTTGCAGCGCGCAATCATTCAGTCAACGGGCAAGCTGTCTCTGTGTGGGAGACGGGCTAAGTGCACAGAAGCCGGGTGTGCGGTGGGGCGAGCGGGGAGAGAGCCTTGCGTCTCTGGCATTCAGACCTTCTGGAGACGGAGCTGCAGGTTCATGCAGCAGGACGCTGCGGACCGGCTCCCCAGAAACACCCCAGCCCAACACTGGCCCGCGGTATCTAGCACAGTGCTACATGCTGGGTTATTCGTCCATTCATTTGCTCGTTGATCATTCTTCCTCTAACAAGTGTGTGTTGAGTTCTGACTCTGCGCCAGGAGCTAAGTGGGTGTAGTGGTGGATGAATCACACATGGCCTCTGTTCACATTAAGATCAGGCAGGTGGGGGAGGGAGGCAAATAAATATAGGTTACAAAGTGTGCTGAGTATCACAAACGGATCGAATCAGAGACAGACAATATTGGTGTAGGCAAGAGGTGCTGAATCAGACATGTGAAAAGACTCTTGGGTGGTGGAATTCAAGGAAAAGCGCAAAGGATCAGAAGAACCCAGATGGTGTGGTGCAGGTGGGTGGGCCGGCGGGTGAGGCGGGGCTCCCGGTGAAGGAGACCCCCTGGGAAGGTCACTGTTGGGGACCGAGCTTAGTGTGCTACAAGAGCTCACAGAAGGCCAGTGTGGCCGAGGGAGGGTGAAGGTAGCAGGGCAGAGGGTGGTGGTCCCTGGGTTCACGCTCCGTTCTCAGGGCACATCCAGCTTCGAGTGACAACGGTCGTGGGCCCTTTGAAAGAGACAGATGCACGTGTCGCCCATGCACCTGTCCCTGCCCTCCATTTCTAATAAATGATGGTACTCTGAGTGGCAGACATTGGGAAGTCAGGGATTCGCAGAAATTTTCTGGACATTATATTGCCATCCCTCTCATAACCGTTAAAAATGTGCATAGTTTTTGAACCAGCACTCTGGCAGCTAGAAGACCTCTAAGAGAAAGGCCTGGAAGGCATACAGAAATTATAGATAAGATAATCCAGAAGTCAGTTAATAGGGAAGTGATAAAAAGATACAGTCTTCCATAAATAAAATATTATACCAGTGCTAAGAACATGCTTGTGAAGTGTGTGAAGCGAGTAGGTTAGAAGGAGACA
The DNA here is from genome assembly GCA_004023965.1 of Spilogale gracilis. Classification (NCBI taxonomy): domain Eukaryota; kingdom Metazoa; phylum Chordata; class Mammalia; order Carnivora; family Mephitidae; genus Spilogale; species Spilogale gracilis. The sequence continues at coordinate 920 of PITA01004908.1, read as the reverse complement.
ATCATTACTATAGAGCCCATGATGCAGCGTCCCCAGGGCCAGGAAGAAGAAGGAACTTGGGCCAGGATGGGGCGGCTCTCAAGGTCACATCACTGAGTGCAAAAGCAAGTCCGAGAAACAAGCACACAGCATCGTTCCCTTTGTGAAGGAATTTAAACACATGCAAACTCAAACAATAAATAGAGTCCAGATGATACAGATATATTTTTAGAAATGAATAAGAAATACAAATTTAAGACAGAGCTATCTCTAGGATGCCAAGGGCCAGGACAGAAGGGAACAACACAGGGGTAGATGCGAGTCACCAGTAATATTTTAGTTCTTGGATTGATTGGTAGGTTCCCAGTTGTCTATCGCATTATTTACAAATAAAACAAAAACAAAGTAAGACTAATAAGCATAGACCAGTGACGACAACGTGGTGTAGAATAAAGATTAGGATAAAAAAATGCTAGAAATTTATATTTGGGGGTGCCTGGGTGGCTCAGTCATTAAGCATCTGCTTTTGGCTCAGGTCATGATCCCAGAGTCCTGGGATTGAGCCTTGCATTGAACTCCCTGCTTGGCGGGAAGCCTGCTTCTCCCTCTCTCACTCCTTCTGCTTGTGTTCCCTCTCCCGCTGTCTGTCTGTCAAATAAACAAACAAACAAATAAGTAAAATCCTTAAAAAAAGAGAAATTTATATTTGTACCTTTCTAATTCTTCAATAAATGTATATTTTGTAACTAGACTTGAAGAGAGATGGCCGATTCAAATACCATCTAGAACTCTTCTTCTCAGGGAGCCCAACAAGGGCCAGAGGTGGCGGAGGGGGACCCGAGGTCTAGAAGGTGGACATGGCATGGGGTGGTGGTACCTCTATGACCGAGATGTGAGCAGAAAACCAGGCGGAGGCCAGCCCCACGGCGGGCTAATGTCCA
>PITA01004907.1:94604-117581 GCA_004023965.1 Spilogale gracilis | reverse complement strand
TGGAGACCAACAGGGGACTTGAACTTATGACCCTGAGATCAAGACCTGAGCTGAGATCAAGAGTCAGACAATTAACCAACTGAGCCACCAGGAACCCCCAGGCATTTTTCTGTCATGAGTTTTAATTTGTGAGCGGGTCACACATGATGTCAGTAGTGTCCCATAGAATTATATATAACTGGCCACTATTTTAATTAGTTTATTAGACAACCTCCCTCCCTACACATTGGGTCTGGGTCACTCTGTGTTGGTAGGACCCCAGCTAGTGGACCCCTGGGCCATGTGACTTCTAACAGCTCCCCCCTCCCTTCATGTCACCAGGAGGGGGACAGACACCCAGACAGATGCACACCTGTGTGATCTGATTCACTCCAAAGGCAGGAGGAAATGCCAGGCTCTGAAGGTTTTGGGTAGCTAGGTTCAACTCTATGCCTAGTGCCCTGACCATGACCTTTTATATTGTCGGGCGCAGGCACCTGACTCTATTCTTCATGGGGATTTTCCTAGCATCTCCCCTCTCCCTGTGTGTTTTGCCGTGCGGGAGCTATTTGTTCTGGATGATGCTACTTGGGCCCAAGAACCGTTGGCCCCGCTCAGGGCAGCCAGGCTGAAACCTGGGTTCCCTCGAGCATGAAGTGAGACAGGACATGGGTGGCTTCCCTTCTGGTGACCCACCCCACCAGAGAGCAGTCACCAAACCCAAATTCCAAAAGAATCTAGGCTGTAAGTATCCAAATGCATCTTTTTAATTTTGTTTTGGTTATTTAATTTGGGATTTATTTCAACTATATAGAACTATGTGCACATCTGAGAAAAGTCGGAAGGAAATACAAACAAAACTTAGTTATCCTAGTGTTAGAGGGAAATTTTTGGTAAAAATTTTATTTATTTATTTGCCAGAGAGAGAGTGTATGAGAGAACATTAGAGTACAAACAGGGGGAGCTGCAGGCAGAGGGAGAAGCAGGGTCCCCGCTGAGCTAGAAGCCCAATGTGATGTGATGCGAAACTTAATCCCAGGACCCTGAGATCATGACCTGAGCTGAAGGCAGAGGCTAACCCACTGAGCCACCCAGGTGTCCCCAGTGTCAGAGGGAATTTTTAAAAAAGCTCTGAATGTCATCTTTCACAAAATGAAACATAGAAAAACTATATAATTCAATGAAACTGTTCAATTGGTCTCATATTTCTTTGCAAATAAAAAAATATGCTAAAAGTAAGAATATGAAGCAAAGTCAAGAGAAATACTAACAAGAGTTAACATTTGTGTCATCTGTGAAAGGCACTATCCCATATTCTTTATAAGGAGCTCATTTTGAAAAAGAAAATAATGTAATAATTTAAAAATGAGCTCATTTAATCCCCATAGATACCTATGGTCAAGGAGCTCTTTTTATTAAATAATCACAGAGTTAGGTTTTAGGCCCATCTTCTGAATTACTTCTTATGAACTAACCTCTCTCTCCCTCTCTCTCTCTTTCTCTCTCTCTCTCTCTCTCTCTCTCTCTCTCTCTCTCTCTTTCACACACACACACACACACACACATACACACAGTACCCAGAAACATTGTCCTAGAGAGTGCTGGAAGTCCAGGCACGTCTCTACCTGCACAGATTCCCCTCCCAGAGCGCACGTGATTGTGCAGTCCTGCCCACCCCCCTGCCTCCTCCGTCCAGGTTCTCCCCCACAGCGAAGTGGCTTTGTCCTTCCCTCAACCTGCTTCTCCACCCCAGCGTGTCACTTGTCTAGACCCCAGTACACACCGGGGTTTGAACCTGCCATTCATGGAATCACTCTTGCCCTGTCTGGACAGACCCCTCTGCCTCAACCTGGGCCCGGAACCTGTTCTGCATCTCTGGTAGGAATTTCGGAGGTGGAAACTTAATTTATGCCATTTGAGCGTCCTATCGGTATTTATTGTGTGTGACCGCAGGGTGGGCCCTGCTCTTGGCCCTGGGGCGGCCCCGAGTGGCCAGATTCCCGCCGTCCTGGTGCCTGGACTCTAGTGAGGGAGGCACACATGGACAGAGACACAGGAGAGACAGAAGAAAGCCTCGGAGGGGGTGGAGGATGAGAGGTGAAGGAGTGGGGTGCGGAGAGCCTCTCTGGTAAGGGTCATCTGAGGGGGCACAGGGGTGGTGTAGGGGCCAGGAGGAAGGAGCTGGTATCCCTTCTTCGTACCTGTCTGAAACCTAGGCAGTCCTGGGGCCTGCCCCTCGCCTCTGTGTGAGGACGGGTCCACCTGGGCCCGCTCCCATGGGGACACATCCAATGACACAGCACTGATGCTTTGTCTTTGATTTCAGTTATTATTTTTTTAGAGACTTTATTTATTTGAGAGGGAGAGCACCAGCCGTGGGAATGGCAGGCAGAGGGAGAGGCAGCCACAGACTCCCCACTGAGCAGGGAGCCCGATGTGGGGCTCGATCCCAGGACCCTGGCATCATGACCTGAGCCGAAGGCAGAGGCCCAACAGACGGAGCCCCCCAGGCGCCCTTTCACAGTTACTTTAAATGAATTGCGGGCTGGAAGCTCAACAGATACACTTAAATGTTTCAAATCTTGTACTGAAACCTTCCTTTCCTCGTTAACCTCCCGTAGCTTGCTCCAACCGGAACCAGAGCTGTGGGGAGCTGTAGCGCCCCTTGAAACAGAGACTTCTATTTTTTAATAAAAGGTAAAAAAACAAAAAACAAAAAACAATTCAGATAAGAGTTTAGAATTTCAGGTATCCAAAAGGTTTGGAAAAGGTTCAATATTTCCCCTGGAGGGCAGTTGGCCTCCTAGGAATTCCTGGGGAGAGCATTGTATCTGTTTAAGAAAAAAATGACAAAGTAACTGCTATTTTGAAGGCTTTACTTAACAGATGTGTAGAGTATAGAAATCTATGTATTATTAAATAATTCTTTATAATATGCTCAAGAATAAGCGATTTGTAAGCCTGTTTATGTTCTCGCCATCTGGGCGCATTCTGTCACCCATCTGTTTCATGTAATTATGTAATTATCAATATAGGGAAAGAATAGGTGATATAATTAACAAGAAAAACCGATCCACACTGAAGAGTAAAAGTGACATGCGTCTGTTGAATTGCTTTTTGTTTCTCTTCCTTCATTGTTAACTGTTTTTTCATTTCACAGTTGCATTCAGGCTGTCGGCTTGTATCACACCCTCGGGAGAGCTGTTTTTGCCATGGTGTGCACTCGGACGCACGCGCTCTCTCTCTCTCTCTCTCTTACACACACACACGCACTCTCTCTCTCTCTCTCTCTCTCTCTCACACACACACACACACACACACGGAGGCAGAGTGATTAATAGACTATAGAGGAGCTGACATAACTTTGAAAGAAATGAGCAAGGTCTTCTTGGTGTTATTCTTTGCTTCTCTACCAGTGTGAGAGCCCTGATAGTCATTTCCAGAACACATAATGTGACAGCGAGAACTCTAGGAGATATTTAAATTAATTAGCGACAGATGGAGGGACCAGGCCGATCTGTGGCCCTCACACAGGATATTGGATAGAGAAACCGCTTTAGAAGAATTCCCCTACTTGGTACTTTTAACATCGAGGCTTAAGCAATATGTGGTATTTCATGATAGTACAACAATCCGAAGTGGATTCGGTTAATTTCCGCCCGACCCCACCAGTCATGCGAGTCGTTCTGTCGTGGAGTGGGTGAAAACGATGATGGCTGTCTGGGGTTTGTGGATAGCCGGGGGGGCACATGGCCACCCACCCCTCTGTCTGCTTGGGGCAGGCACAGACACTCTCCCTCCAGGACTTGGAACCAGCAGAGGGGGCACGTGTGTGTACCCGTGGGGGCCGTTGCGGGATCTCTCCATTCCTGTTCTCCAGAGCATAGATGCTCCCCACAGGAGTTCTCCCCAGTGACCGAGGAGGTCCGCACGTTGACCAGACCTTGGATTTCGCTTCTAAGGCCCACAGACAGCGGCCAGCGCCCTGACCCCTGAGGGACAGTCCACAGTCTTTACTGGAAATGAAAGCATGGAAATCTGCACATCTCCTTCCATCGTTTCAAGATCAAGAGCAGCCCCCCTGACGTGCTATGCGGACCATCTTGCCCCCTCCTCCCAGGGATACCCCTCCTAGGGCTCTCACCTCACTCTCTGTTCCTGATGTGTGCCTGGGAAGGGGAGGGAAATCCTAGAGCTGGGGTGCCCGTCAAAACTGCAGAATAGCTCTCACCAAGGAGCTAAGCTGGTTGAGCTAGAATTCTCTAATGCAGTCATTTCTTGACTTCTGCCTGAAACTATGATTCTATGAACAAGTGTGGTTCCCCAACCGGTTGTAAAGCTGGCTGTGCTTCCTTTGGCTAGGTGAGCATTTCACGTGTGGAGCTGGTAGTGCTCTAAGAAGCTGTCCTGCCCGTCACATCCCGTGACAGACTCTTGGACACACTGTCTCAGGGCTGTCTGGCTCGGGGGGCTGACCTCCCAGGGCTTGTGTGGGGGCAGTCGTTGACTTCCCACCTCTACTGTTCCACGATCAGGAAGAAAATAACTAGTTCCACCTAGGTTCCTCTTTGTTCCTTTGCACAGTTTTCTTTGATAAATTCTCCATAAAGCAAATAACCACCCTCCAGTCTATTTGTATTTTGATTATTACTTCTGTGGCTTTTTTTTAAGCCATGGATTCCCAAAGAACAAATATATAAGAGAAAATCATTAGGCCCCCCGTAGGGAGAGTATTTTAAGGGAGTAAGTAATAGGGACAAATGTGGCTAGATTCCTCGAGGGATTTGGTGGGTTTTGACTTAATACTTGCTTATTTCCTTAATTCAAAGTTAAAATGATTTAATTGCAACCATACTGACTAAGCCATTAAGGTTTCTAAAAGGAAGAATGCCATCTGATTCCTAAAAAACATTTCTTGTGTCATTTTTAGTTTTGAAAAGGTTTCAACAATGATTTTTTTCCGGAAAGATTTCAGCTTATATTTTTGAGTCTTTTTTTGTTTTTTTTAACAAAAGACCTTGGGGTGGTGGTTCCTCATGAGAAAATTATCATAAAATAGGCATTCACATATATATCATATTCAGCTAAAAAAATTTAAAAATCCTTGTATTTTATACCAAACCATATTAAAAATCATTAAAGCTTAGACTAAGTGGTTTTCATTTAACCCTCCAAAGTGGCATTAATTTTTCAAGTGGTAACTGTTGCTGAAGATGCTATTGTGCCCGTGTGATAAATGTTTAATGATTTGGTTCTGCATGCATGGCTTAAAATCCATTATTTATTGCACCTTCGCTTGCCTGGCAAAGGTGATGATTTTATAGCCCCAGCAGTCATGCAAACACATTCATACCAAGCCGATGACTGATAATAAATTTCCTTACTGTAAATGTCAGTGGGTTTCATGTGTTGCTGCCATTACATCTTGTTTGGAAGCCGAATGCTACACAGTTATGGGAGGCGCCAGATGGTGTCATTAACACGAACGCGGGGACTGTTTACCACTGACGTGCATGTGAGAAATTAAAAGTGCGGGGCTGTCTTTGCACTGATGCATGATGTCGGTGCTGCACAGGTGTAAAGACAGAGCGACGTGCTTGCCTATTCCCTTCCATCCCACCAAGAGGGGTTTTAGGGGATTTCTTTTGGAAAATAGTTTTGCGTTTGAATATGGAACAGAGTAAAGCAAAGGGGAACATTCCCCCGAGGACTCCTGGTTGATTTTGGTTGATTTTGTGTGTGTGCGCGCGTGGAGTCTCAGGCACCCTGAAAGTCGCACCTGCCTTCCCATAGGTGGCTCCCATGTGGGTGGCAAGCCGGCTCCCCTCCAGGCATGGCAAAGCTTCTTGTACTAATTAATTACAGCAGGATCGTTACTGCTGCGCGCGCGCGTGTGTGTGTCTGTGTGTGTTGTAATTTCCGATATTTAAATGCTTATTTGGGAAAAGTTTCTGTTGAGAGATGGAATTAACATTTCTAGAAAGTGTTGTCAAAATCATTAGGAATTGATTCAAAGAATGAGGAGAAGAAGGAAAGTGGAAATTTTCTGAACTAATTTCTTCCATGCAATGGGCTCATTTGTTCACAAGAATTACCCGTGGGACCAAGACCTTGACTTCCCTGCCCCATGTGAAGCATCGGAATGACTGAAATTAACGTCCCGTGTTTTATTAAAATGTATCCCTACTTTAATTGGGCGGTGGTCACTCCCATTTATTGTCAGTTTCTTCTTACGTTGGTTTCTGCTTAGCTCCCTTCTTTTCAATTTCAAAAGAAGCTGGTTTGTTGTCTTCCTTCCTATTGAACCCATTGATGCTAAAACCAGATTCCTTTGAGCTTTGTTTTTAGCCTTAGCATTCTCCATAGGAATTTTCAGAAAGGCTTCTTCTCTCAAAACAATCATTGTGCATTGCTTGCCCACAAAAAAAGCGGAGGGAACCTTTTGGTGTGCGGAGTTTTCAAGTCATGTGAAAAAGAATACAAACCATTGTTTGCATTGAGATGAAAGAGATAGACTTAATTCTTTCCAACTAACTCAGAGGTACAATTGGAAGTCAATAGGAATAATGAGCCTAATAGAAAGACTGAAAGTGTGCTTGAATGCATACCTTCGGAATGTAAAAGAGAGGCAGGCATTTTAGCTTATGCCCAGGACATGCAAGCATGTTGAAAATCACTAGGGGTAAAAATAAAGAAATGGTAGGGAGACAGCACCATTGAAAAGCTGCATCTGGGGAACAGCCCTCACTTGGCCAGAGGTGTTCAGGAAAATGACTTCTTTTCCTCCATGGTTGTCATTTTCCTAACAAATGACCCAGAGATGTAACCCGGAAGTGCAAATGGCCACGTATGCGACCTTAGCAAACAGCCTCTCCCCTAGGAGAATGGAAAGGTCTCATCTTACTCTGTGTTCAGAGGAGAGAGATGGCAGCGCCAACGCAGTTAGTTGTGGGCTTTCTCTCCCAGCTTTCTCTCTTGACCCCTGCTCTTCCTCTAGCTCCCCTTCCCTGTCTGCCTCGCCTCCTGGATTGCCCAGGCAGTATTGTTCTGCCTTCTCCGGACAGCCTCTGGAAATGCATTTTATAGAGACTGATCTGTATTTCAGTGGGAGGTGTCATCCTTGCAGACCCTTGTCCTGGCTTTTCCCTCTCATCCAGAAGTTCTCCCTTGTCCATCTGGACGTTTATCGATCTTTCTAAATCTAGCCTAGGTTGGCACTTTCACCAGAAAGACTTCCTTGCCATCCCAGACCAGCCAACATCAGCTGGGTCCCGAATCGCTTCGCTCTGCATGGCCTATGCTGCAGGCCCACAGTACCAAGAACTAAAGGAATGTGTGTTCTTTCGATCCACTAAATTTTGAGTTGCTTTGTTACAGGGCAATAGCTTCCTGACACACCCCCTTATCACTGCATTTTATTTATTGATAGGTCTGTCACCTGACTTAATGTAATTAAAGATGGAATCATGCCTCATTCTTAACTCAGCACACAGACCAGTGTTTGGCACAGATAGATGCTCAAGATGTATTTGTTGAGTTGACGTTGCATTAAGCTCCATGTTAAAGCCTTCATGGCAGAATCTCTGGGATCAGGGTACTGAATGGGTTTATCCTGATGCCCTCAGCATTGTCCCATATATCCAACTGCCTTCTCCACCCTGATACACCGCATATCCCACCCTTGATGATGTGGGATAGAAAGAGAAGGATGACATGAGAGAGCCTGTTTTTTTAAGCAAATAGTATTCTGACAGATGATAAGTCATACATTCTCCATAAACCTTACTCTTACTTTTTTAGACAAGGAAAATAACCAATAATACAGCTTCTTCTTTTTATTTTTTGAACTTAACAAAAATCTTAAAGTAAATTATCACAGATTATTTCATATATTTCTCTGATTCCTTAGATAATTATTAAGACATTCAGAGTCAAATTCTATATTATAAATACATACATGCATTTTTCATTTCATGCCTGGAGGACCATTTTTGTTTTCAGATGCCTGTAAGAGAATGCCATCTTTTCAGAAGGGCATAATTTAATCACTTTTGAATTTGTTTGCAAAAACTTTGAGGCTATACCTCCTTCATCTCATTTGATCACAAGTGGGTCTTTCATGGGGACATAGAAATTGAGAAGGATTAAACCGCAAAGAATTTTTTCGAGAGATACATGTGTAAGGTATTAGTAATTTGTGCTTTGAGAACAATACAAAGGTAGGCCATGGATCCCACAAACCATTTGCTTTTCCCTGCGTGTCCACACTGGACAAGTCATTTCTTCAGTCTGTGGGTGACCCTGCAGTGAGGACGATACCCGGGGCGCCGAGCAGCAGAATCATGCCAGACAAGATTCAGTTAGTGTGACGCGGGCTCCAAGGGCATTTCCAAATACGTGCCTCGTGGTAGGAAGGGAGGGATGTGGAGCCATTCAAGGTTACCTTGGTACATGGGCCAGCATGTCCGACATTGGGGGTCAGTGAATCTGTGCCTCTGAAAAGCCAGCAATGGATCTCCCTCCCAGTGCTCACGTACGCATCGCAGCAATCACACTTCTAATGATTTTATGAGCGGCTTATTCAGGGCAGTTCCTTAATTAACAACAAGTTGGTTAATCACTTTATCAAATTTAAGGCACCATCATTTATAAGGCATACCTTTGTGTACCATGAAGAAAAAAAAAGTGGCCAATTAAACGGTAACACGATATTTTAATGGGAGTCCTGAACAGAATACGAACCAGTCATATAAGTCTTATTGCTTTGAAATTTCTTTCACCTATTCAGAGAGGAGAAGCAATTTACATTCCCTTCAATTGCACTGTTTTCTATGTGATGGGAATAAAACTTTTGCATGTGTCTCAGTAACGAAACGTAGCACAGGCGTCTGCTTGTGGGTATCTGTCATCCTTTATTTGCTCCTATAAAGTACTTGATTGTTCCCTTGCAAGAAAATGTGGAATTACAGCCATTCCTGCAATGACTAATATTTGCTTCACTAATATCAAATTTGCACCCCGCTGTTCAGTGTCTGGGCCTTTATGGGAACACAACAAGTGTTCATTTTAATGCCAAATCATGCTGTAATCTTTCTGAAAACATCGTCAGTAGCAGTTAAACTCCACACATGTTGTATACATAATGCAGAGAACTCTCCAGAAGTGATGCCAATGACTAGCCATGACCAAGCCACTCATGCTCAGGAAAGGAATTATGTCACTACTGCTCCCGGGCTGACTGCAGTGGTTAAAAGGACATTGACAATGAGGTTGGTTTCAGGGATGCCAACGGTGAGAAAAATGCGCATCCTAGAATCCATGAAATCCAGTAAAGTCTCTCAACTGAACTTCCCAAACACCTTTTTCTTTCTAATGTCTAAGAATGGTCACAAGTGAGGGTCGGAGGTGGCCACAATGTTAACTTTTAGTCATGTTTGCAAAATAGTGATAATATCCAGATGAGGAATGAGAGTGCATGAAGGATGGGAACAGAAGGAGCTGACAAGAGAAATATAAGAAAAATGCAAGTTGAATAAATTTACTCAATGAATTATAGTGGCTTCAGGAATTGTGGCAAAGAGCACTTGTTGCCCCAATAGCCATGCCCCCCTTTAGCCTTACTAGTGGAACCCCAATTTTATTCAAGGCAGCTTTGCAGCCAACTAAGGTTATTTCCCACTGTCCCTTACATCTGACTTGACTGTGTGACTCAGTTGGCCACTGAGAGGGAGGTGGAAACAGTTGGAATGGCGATTTGGGGAAGGCTGCCTCTAAGGGGTGGCTCTACTAGGAGGAAGCCTCCTTTTTTCTTCTTTCCTTCCTCCTGTTGCCTGGAATGAGGATATGATATCTGATCTCCAGCAGGGATGGGGAATTAGGCAGGGAGAAGTCTGGGTCTTTGAGAAGTTTATGTCACCTGCCTCAATAACTCTGGATTATACTTATTTCCAGATTTCCTTTGCCTAAAAGAGACATTACCTTCCATCCTGTGTAAGCTACTCTTTTTTGTTTCTGCTGAATTTTCTGTTGTATGCAGTCAAGCCCAACCCTAATTGATATAGGACTCCTCTTTCTTCAGCTAGGGTTCAGTCTCTGTGAGAGTATGCCACAAGAAATAAACTCCCACTGTTTGCCCAGGATAATGGAGGGAATGTAAAGGAATTAAAGGCATATGGTTCTTTAAATAACAATTCTTGGTGTGTATTATCTTCTACTGCAAGCAGTAGTGCTCTGTTTGCCTCCCGACTATTTCCGGGGCGCCTAGAGCGTACCCGGAGCATATCCTGCACCAACCGGAGCCCACCCTGCCCACGTGGCACGATGCGGGGTGTGCTCTTGCTTACGTGACGAATGCAAGCCAGAAAGTGTCCTTGGCTCATCATTGCCCTCAGCAGATACCACAGGCTGAACAGTACACACGTTTTTTGCAGCGCCGGAGCTACAAAAAGCACTGGGAAGGTTAAGCGAATCCTTCATAAGGCAAGATCCTAAACCACAGCCTCCTCTTCACAGCCGCCTCCTGCTTTCCCAGGACAGCGGCCTTGGTTCCAAGACTCTTGAACCCTTGTAATGGTTTTAGCAGAATCAAAATTTTATTTTGTATCCGTGGAAGTGATTTCTAACGTATTAATTCTCTTTTACATGTCTGTACTACTCTACCCCGTCTTTATTCGATAAGTATTGCCATACTTTGCCCCAAAGAACTCAACTTGCGAACTTGGGACTTCGCAACTGATGGGGATATCAATCTGTCATTTGTTTTGATCCAATAGGGAAATAGAGGGCCTCTCAAAAAGCAAAGAGAATGGAAAAGCATAAGGAAAAAATTACATTTGTAAAGAAAAAGTGGGCTTATTAAGAATTTCAGAAATTCTATCCCTAATGGCTTTGAATCTGTCCATCTTCCATTTTCTTGCATGGACAGAGCTCCCTTTGATGTCTTTGGAAGCTTTCTGTAAGAAAAAATATATATACATGGGTGTGGAGCTGGAAATTGAGCTCATTGTTTTGCCCTTTTAAAATGTGTTTTTCGAAGATTTGCCTTTCATATTGCAGATGGGAGAGAGGATGTGCAATTTTACCTTGTGTAACATCTTTGCCTGAAAAGCTGAAAGTTATTTGTAGATGTTGTTTAATGAATAGTTCCCATGTTTGCCTGCTGAGGAAGGCAGAGGTTTGTGTAATTTACTGCCATTTTACACCTGAGGAAACTGATATTTAAGGAAAAGAGGCTCCAAATTTCAACCAGTAGCAGAATTAAGAAAATAAGCCCAAACCTTACCACTGGGCTAATGGTGCCCAGTCTAATGATCCTGGAGGTTGAAGGTAACCTCCAAATGAAATGGTAGCATTAGAAAAAAGTCACCAGAGATTATTGTCCTGTTCCATTTTAGTATGAACCTTGCATTTATTATGTAGGATCATTTATATTTATTTTGACTGCTTCCTACTTTATTGGCCTATTTGTAATTTTGGTAACTTTTGATTTTGGATCTATTGCTGAAATTGAGTTTCAGTAATGTTTTTGTACTCATTCTAGCTCATTCTAAGTGCATAAGAAAAACCAAACCAGATATGGAAACACAGAACTGAAGTCTGTGTCTATCAGGGAAAATTACATTTTGACCAATTTTTTTTGTACACACAAATCGGTTAACAAACATGCATAAACTCAAGACTATGTATTTAAGGTCTTTTGGTAAATGTATGTCAATCAGGCCATCGATTCAACTGACTGTGTACATCAATATCATTTCTACTAAAAAGATCTGATTTAATGACAAGTAGTTCTAATTATATCTAAGTCATTTGTTTGCTCATTTAAGCAACTGGCGAAGAACCAGCTAAAATAATTTGAAACAGTAGAAATTATGTAGACATCGACACTCTTTAATAACAGCTCGTGAAAAAGTTAATATACCCATTTCTTGTAATTTATTAAATCTCCGAAAAATGTATGGCAGGAATAATTCAGATAAAATAAGCAAAACAACACCCAAATGAAACAGAAGCAAAGATGTAGTTCGTGACCTCAGGAAGCAAACAGTCTAATTGGAGGGCAGTGAACAAACCAACTAACTTAACAAAAGCAACTAAAACCTCCCCTAGTGGCTCCTTCACTCCTAAGTCTTCTGTTTCAGAAGCTCACAGGAAATTACAGATGAATAGGTGAGGACTGAATCTTGTGCCCATTTCTGTTCCCTGTTTTCTCACCTCAACTCAGTGTCTCCCTCAATCTGACATTTGTTGTTATTTCCCTTCCCCACCTCAAGCTCTAGAGTTTTCTAGAATTTTCTAACAGGGATATCCCATAATAGCCTTCTTTCTTCTTCTCTCTGGGATTGAACGGAAGTTGTGCATTTTAAACTCATCACGAGACTAGTCAATCAAGGAACACTTCTTTTAGCATTAGAAGTTCTGCTTACATGCCATGATATGTGTTTTATTCCTTCTCTGTGGGATACGTGTTGATGTCTAGATTTAAAATTATCCTTTTGGGGTGGCTAGGTGACTCAGTTAAGCATCCGACTCTTGATTTCGGCTCAGGTCATGATCTCAGGGTCATAAGATCGAGCCTCCCCATGCTCAGGGAGGAGCCTGCTTCAGGATTCTCTTTCTCTCTCTGCTTCTACCCCTCTCCCTGCTCTCTCTCGCACCTCCCTCTCTCAAATAAATAAATCTGGGGGTGGGGGAAAGTATCTTTTTGTCTAAAAACGCTAACTTAGTGTCAATAGAAAAATAAGAATTATAAGTGTCTTTCCAAGACGTGAAGGTAAAAATATGTTCTCTTCCCCATATTGTCTCTGGTTTGGTATGTACTTAAATGGCTTACAGACGTTCATCTCTTTTACCTTTTTTTTTTTTTTTTTAAGATTTTTTTTTTTATTTGACAGAGAGAAACACAGCCAGAGAGGGAACACAAGCAGGGGGAGTGAGAGAGGGAGAAGCAGGCCTCCCGCCGAGCAGGCAGCCCGAGTGGGGCTCGATCCCGGGTCTCCGGGATCATGACCTGAGCCCAAGGCAGACGCTTAACCAACTGAGCCATGCAGGCACCCCTCATCTCTTTTATCTTTGAAATAATTTACTATCACAAGGCACATTTAATTTCTGTCTATAAAATATGAGTCAGTAGAGAAAGCTTTCATTTTACCTTGCTATATTTTTAAAAGATTTTATTTATTTATTTGACAGAGAGAAACACAGTGAGAGAGGGAATACAAGCAGGGGGAATGGGAGGGAGTAGCAGGCTTCCCGCCAAGCAGGGAGCCCGATGCGGGGCTCGGACCCGGGACTCCAGGATCTTGACCTAAGCCCAAGGCAGACGCTTAACCACTGAGCCACCCAGGCGCCCCTTTTTTACTTCACTACTAAGGAAATGAAAAAACAAAAATAAAAAACTAGATCTCCAATGTGTGGGACATTTTTGGTAGATATTCAGACCAAGAAAAGGAAGAACTGGCTTGATTTAAAGGATCTTACGTGAAACCCGCCCCCCCCCCCAGGAAAATCTGTAGCTTGAAAGAACAGAAAGGAAGGAAATATTCTGCTTTCCTTCAAAAATGACTTGTATTCCTGCTTCTGGGCAAAATAAACCTTTTATAAAGCAGCTGAAGGAGCCTTCATTCACCGTTGTCACTGAAAGACATTTCCAGGCTGGGAAGAATTTTTTTTAAGGTATTTAAAAACCACCTATCCCAACAAAAGAGAAATGTGGTGTTTTCAGGTCACCTCATCATACCTGACAATGAATATGTTTTTAATTAAAACCTGCTCACAACATTGGTTTACGGAAAATCATTGTGGCGCCCGCTCACTGTCCTGAGACAGCGAGGCATCGTCGGCGCTGGCGGCTCACTCTTGACTCCCGGAGGCCACTTTGTGTGTTCAGCAGCGAGAAAGGTGATTTCTGAGGCCTGGCAGCTGTTGGTGCGAAAGCTATTGTGTGGGAAACAGAAGCCATTCTGTTCTGTTCCCGCCGCCTTTGTGCCATTGATCCAAGAGCTGTTTCATAAAAGGGGTCTGATTCTTCACCACGGAATTTCATTACTGCCCATGCTTCAGTGCTTTCCGCGTGCACTTCCAGATAGCAGAGGGGGGTGGCTTAACATACCTCCGACGGAAGGAATCTTGGAGTTTTGATCTCTGTTAAGATGCTGGCATTTTAAGTCTGTTAATTAGACCAGTGATCAGATGCCATGGTATCAACATCTATGTTTCCAGTCTTCCTCGCTGGAAGCCACCAGACCCAAGACTGACTCGAGCGAATCAGCTGCCGTCCTGCTCATCTCGGAAATTAATCAGAACACAGTACATGGTGTCACCCATAGATACCAGAATTAACTACTTTTCTCAAAAAATGCCTCCTTGACACGACTTGGGAAATTCTTATAGAGCAGATTAGCGTGCTATTTATTCAAAGAACAGACATTTTTTTCATGCAAATGATACATTCCTTATTGTCATTTAGAAAATGTGTCCGCTGAAGGAATTTTCAGTTGCAAATAAAAGCAACAAACTGTCCTGAACAACCAAGGAAACGGGATGGGCTGCATCATTCTCCCCAGCTATTCCTCCTCCTTGGGCTGTGCCCGTGAGGGGTACCTTGAGGTTCCTCTCGTGGCAGGCGGGTCTGCTTCCCCTTCTTGTGGATGGTGGGCTCAGCCACATGACTTGCTTTGGCCGGGCTGAAGAAGTATTGCTTATTCTCCCTTTTTGCACTCTACCATTGCCATGAACAGATTCACCAGCTATCTCTCACCAAAATACAGGTAAGAGATGCGACGCCAAGTCGGAGCCACAGCCAGCTGAACCCAGCCTTGGACAACATACCTCTAGCTGCCCCAGGGATGCATGAGTGGGAACGAATGACAACTATCTCAAGGCAGCGTCTTTTGTGGTGGTTTGCTATGCAACACCACTGCGGCAATAACTAGCTGGTGTTCGTTGCTCAGATAACTGAAGACTCCAAAGGTAGCGTGGGCTCCAGACAGAGTTTGAAGGGAATCCCTCTTCCACTTCTCTGTGATTCTCTTGAGGTTTTGCCAGGATAGTTTCCTTCTTGGTGACATGATGACAGCATGATTCAGTCCTCACACCTATACTCCAGTACTATGGAGAAAACAAGAGATATCTCTTTTTCAACCATCATATAAAAGTCCCGGACTTACTGTGGAAAACAGTATGGCGATCCCTCAAAAAGTTAAACATAGAACTACTCTGTCATTCAGCAATTACACTATTAGGTATTTACCCGAAGAAAACAAAAATACAGATTCGAAGGGGGTTCCTGCACCCCAATGTTTATAGCAGCATTATCAGCAAAAACCAAACTGGAAAGGGCCCCAATGTCCATCCACTGATGAATGGATAAAGAAGAGGTGATATATATAATGGAATATTATAGTGATATAATGGAATATTACTCAGGTATCAAAAAGAATGAAATCTTGCCATTCACCATGACATGGAAGGAGCTAGACTATAAGTGAAATTCTAAGTGAATTAAATTCTAAGTGAAATAGATTTCATTTCAATAGAAATTGAATTCAATAGAAATTGAAATCAAATTTCAATAGAAATTCATTTCATCACGTGAAATAAATTTCATTCTAAGTGAAATAAATCAATCAGAGAAAGAGAGATACCAGATGATTTCACCCATATGTGGAATTTAAGAAACAAAACAGATGAACATATTGGGGGGGGGGGAGAGGGAAGCAAACCATAAGAGACTCTTATAGACAGAGAACAAAGTGAGGGGTGATGGAGGGGAGTGGGTGGGGGATGGGCTAGATAAGTGAGAGGTATTAAAGAGGGCACGGATATAATGAGCGCTGGGTGTTGTATGTAAGTGATGAATCACTGAATTCTACTCTGACACCAACATTGCACCAATATTTAACCAGAATTTAAATAAAAGTTTGAGGAAAAGAAAGTTCTGGGCTTCATTCCAATTCAGCCAACACACGTCATATGTCTATCCTGGGCCAATTGTTGAGCAAGGGAGTGGGATTATGGGACTTGATTTATGTTGGTCAGAGTCCCCTCTTAAAGATGGAGGCAAGCTCTCCTCCATAATCCATAGTGTGCTTCATTAAAGTTGGGATCATGCTAAGAGGCATCAGCAATATTGATTATAGAGAATCTAAAATCTCCAAACATTACATTATTTGGGTCAAGATTGTTTCTACCTCTATATTGCTAGGCTAGCTAGAGCTAGAGAGAAGGGATTTATCCTCCAAATTTCACATGTTCCCTTCTAAATGGCAAAGCATGTGGCCATACCCATGCTATCCAAGTAATGGAAGGTGCTTTACATGGACTTTACTATAAGCCCATTGGACTTCTGAACTCCTAGTAACTCAGGACTCTAAGAAAATGCAAAATACACTTGGTCTATTGGAATTTGAAGATCTCTGAGCTATAGGATGAATTCATGCTAATGTAATGAGAAGTTAACCAAGCGGGGTATATTGATGTGGATGTCTTTTCCACTGTCTTCTGGCCTCCATTGGTTCTGATGAGAAGTCAGCTATAGTTCTTCCAGACACAGAGTAAGCATCAAGTATAAATGTGTGTTGAATTAGTGAATTAAAAATAGAACTATGGTCTTCTGACACGATCTAACATTCTTTCAAGAATACCCCACCATGGCTTTGCAAAACCTTCCTTTGTACATTTACTGCTTCCCCTGAAGCTGCTGCAGGAAAGCGAATCAAATAAATCAGCTCAGAAACATTTTTCAAACATGGACATTAAAATGATCACCAGTTACTTTTTCTGTTTCTAAGCATCCTCCCTTACCTCAGATATCTACAAGATCGACTAATCCTTTTCATCCAACATGTTTTTGTCATTCAACTAAGGTTTGTCATTTCATGAATATTACTGAACCCCTGTGCATAAGCACTGTGTTTAGTGTGACGGATGCAGGATAGAAAGGGTTCATACTTGCCTTAAATTACCCAACAATTGCAATCTAATTGTTGTTCAAGGTTTCAACATGATCTTGGACAGAAGGACCTTTCATGAATCTCCAGATTCTCAAGGAGCAACTTATCTTCTTGTGGGATTATTTTTATGTTACTGTTTCTAAACATAAAGGGTCTCAGTTCTATAGGAAACATCCATCGGCAATAAGGCAAAAATGTTGTAAACCAAGTATCCTGATGCGATCCTGACCAGGTCTTAGGTATATTCCCATCTTCTTACATTAATGTCTTATAAATACCTTCTCCTAAATGTCACCATGGCTGAGCAATGTCCCGGTCACTCTACACAATCGCCATTCTGGGAGCGCAGATCGGCAACATTTTCCTCAGCTCTTTCTCTGTGTGTCTTTTATTATAGTTGGGTTATGCCTTGAACCATACGAACAGAAAACTGACATTGGAACCTAAAATAACTGTCAATGCCAAGATCGTTGTGGTTGGTGCATCCAACGTTGGAATATCCTTCCTAGAAACACTGGTATTTTGGTGAGTTGTTTTACTTGATTTATTTCTTTGTTTTTATCTTTTTTATTTTATTTTATTTTTATTTTTATTTCCTTGTCTTTAAAGGGGCTCTTCTCAGGGCACCTGGGTGGCTCAGTTGGTTAAGCGACTGCCTTCGGCTCAGGTCATGATCCCGGAGACCCGGGATCGAGCCCCACATCGGGTTCCCTGCTCGGCGGGAAGCCTGTTTCTCCCTCTCTCACTCCCCCTGCTTGTGTTCCCTCTCTCGCTGTGTTTCACTCTGTCAAGTAAATAAATAAAATCTTCTAAAAAAATAAATAAAGAGGCTCTTCTCTTCTACATCTGAAATGGTTTTTTGAAAGAAAAAAAACCCGAGGTGCTTTTTTTTTTTAATCCCCCCACACACCCTGTCTAGGTGGATTAATGAATCAGTGAAATATTCCAGACCAAGGGTTGGCGAACTGTATAGCCCGTGGGTCAACTGTGGCTTTCTACCTGCATTTGTAAAAAAGGTTTATTTATATGTTGTGTCTGTTTTCTTGTTACAGCAACAGATTTGAGAGGCTGTGAGAGAGGCTGTGTGGCCTGCGGTGCCTACAGTATGCGCACCCCGACCCTCTCCAGCAGGTCGCCAACCCCAGTCTACACCAGTGTTCCCCTTACTGGCTGAATTCTAAGAATCACCTGTAACATTTTTTTAAGTGGTAGATTCCCAGCCCTAGCAGCAGACCTGCAGAATCAGAAACTTCAGGGATGGTTCTGGGACTCGGTATTGTAGCAGGTGCGCCTATAATCAGGCAGGTCTGGGAACCAATTTTGACACCGCCTATCACAAGTAGGCTTTCAGAAATGATAGGTGGGCCGGACCTTCCTTCCAGCCCCTGCATTTTGGGTGCTAGGGAACAGAGGAAACCCCACAGGGAAGGCGGAGGCCCGGGTATATCTCCAGCACCACTCTGTTACCCCTGCAGCACTAAACGGGTTTCCTTTCAGAGCCCATTTTCCTGACAGGGGAGTCCCACAGGTTCTCAGCTTCTCCTGAGTTACTCTTCATCTGCAAACTGAACTTCAGCCCCTCCCTCACAGGAATAGCCCTAGGTTTCTGTCCCAGAACTTGGGTCCTGGATCTGGCATCACCACCACTTGACGCAGAACCCTAGATACCTCGCCTCACTTCTCTCAGACTTGGTTTCCTCAATTATCTTATTTATTTCTTTATTTAAAGATTTTATGTATTTAGTTGACAGAGAGAGACACTGCGAGAGGGGGAACACAAGCAGGAGGAGTGGGAGAGGGAGAAGCAGGCTCCTCACTGAGCAGGGAGGCCAATGTGGGGCTCGATCCCCAGACCCTGGGATCATGACCTGAGCCGAAGGCAGACGCTTAACAACTGAGCCACCCAGGCGGCCCTTCTCATTTATTTATTTATTTTTTTGAAAGTGTCACAGATGTCTTAAAAGACCCTGGTTTTGGAGAACCGTAGACTCCTGAATCAAATGAGTCCAGTTTTTTCTAAATTTTTTGCTCGGTGTCACATGAGAAATTTTAGCTCTTGCTTAAAACTATAGGTGCTAAGAGATAAGCAGAAGGTGCGCAAAAACAACCCCCTCCTCCAACTCCTCCGGAACTCAACAAAGGCACCAGCCCAAGTGTGAAACCTTGTAAGGGGTCAGACAAGGAAAGGGAGGGGGGAAATGACCCCCGACAGGTGTCTGTCCCTAGTTGATATGGAGACAAGCTCACCTTGCAGGGTTACTTTGCTCATTTGGCATCACATTAACCAGATAAAGATTTTTTTTCCACTTTCCCGTCTATTTATTCAATTATCTGGAACATACCCCTAGTTAATCAGAAATAAGCCACATGTCATTATTGAAGTCAGCAACAGAGCTCACATACTTTAAATATTGTAGTCAGTCTATAGTAATCTTGCATTGCGAGAAAGAAATAATGAGAAGCACCTGGGACATTTGCACACGTAAGCCACACTACAGTTGGAGGGCCTTCCTGGTTCTAAGGGTCTCTTCTCTACGACTCCAAACGGCAAGTCCCATGTGACCGTTTCTGAATGGTAAACTATCAGTGTGCACTGGTGAAATTATCGTAGGCAAGCAGTGAGCAAAACCAGGTCTGAAGTCTTCGTTCACCTACAGACGTAGTCGTTACGTCTTATTTTAAATGATTGCATGAAGACACATACATGTCATTATCTTTCTGTGGAATCAACTTAGACTTAATAAAGACAAGTAGAAACTTGGTTGATTAAATTCCTCAATCACACAGACCTTTTTAAAGCATTTTAAAGTACTCCTAGTTCTCTGTCATCATTACACAGATTACAGATGCTAAAAATAGACCGGTATCAGTTTGCGGATCTTGAACCCTTCACAGAGGAAATAGTTTTCTCATTATTTTCCCTAATTATTTTAAATTAGCAATCACCATAGTAACCTGCTGCATATTTTACTTTACCAGTTTTACTGCTATTTGAGCTAGATGTTATAAATGATCTGACTTGAAATGAAATGGAAATGATCACCAAACATTGACCCCCCCGAGAGGATTAAACCCACATTTTGGAGGCAAGATTTAGAAAAATTGCTCTCCTGATGTTTCCGCACTGACCCCTTAGGCTCAGCTGGGACCCCGGTTCCCAGAAAGCCCACGTGAGGCCCAGGACACAACCTCTTTTTTCAGGAAATCTGGTAACCCTGTCATCTGGTGACGCAACAGATAACTCTGTCCTCATATTATGGACATGCCAAAAAATCACGAAGCATTTGTCCTCTTCAAAGGACACCAAAAACGGCCCCTGCATACAATCTCTTCCCCTTGTGACGTCCTTCTTCCCTCAAGGGCTGAGGTGCTGTGGGGCAGCCGAAAGGATTGCCCTAAGCCGTCGACTGTTCCAGTAGGAGGCAGCTCCATGGGAGCGGGGAGGTCGTGAGGGCGATGCTTCGATTTATTTATTCATTCGGTGCGACATTCCAGCCGGTCCTTGGCCGTTACCCTCCAGGTACCGCTGCACAGACACGCCTTCTTGTCACCCTGCATCTCTGTGTCCTTACCAGGGCAAGGCCTCCCGGGCCCCTCCGTTCCCAGGGCATGGGGACACATCCCAGCATCCCGTGGTGTGCTCCCGTCGTCCCCCCAGTCCTATCCAGTCCTCCAGTGTTGGGCTACAGAGGGGCCCTCGGGGCCTCCCGCAGTCTCCAGCCGCCCTCCTGTGGCTCCTGACCGGCTGACGGAGGTGCAGGTAGTGCAGGGTCGGGGGGAGGCTCGGCTAGTTTGGCACCCGAGTCATGGGCCTTTGTCTTCTGAGGGAGCCGCGTCCAGGAAGCACAGAGGAGCCGAGGGGAAGTGTGTTTGGGCCTCACACCCGCCCTGTGGCCACAGGGGTCTTCCGGCCTGTCCCTGTCACCTTGCCCTTCCGGCCATGGGCTCCCATGGTGATCAACCGGGAGCGAGCAGGGGACCAGAGCAGGCATGGCGTCACGGCCGGTGGAGCTTCCTTGGGGTCGGGGGGAAGAAGAGGAACCCTCCACTCATCCTGGGGTGTAGACAGCAAGGAAGTGGAGGGGAGGAGCAGCTCTTCAGCTCTTCTATTGTGGGTCATCTAGGCTCCTCAGCACCCCAAGACATTCACAACAGGGACCCGGGCTATTATCAGATCAGGGCTCTCGTGACGGGTAGGTTGTGTTCTTTCGGTTGTCCCGGCTCTTGGGGACTGGAAGTTCTTGGCTTGGACAGCATGAGTATTTCATACACCTTACCCTCCTTGGTACTGTTAATAGTAAGGCTTATCTAAAACTCCAGTCATGGGAAGGAGAAGACAGGACTTGGCGGTAGCTGTGAGCCCCCCTCCGCTGCCAACCTGTGCTGTGGCTTGTCCTCCTCGCTGTGCCCCCCGCGGTCCTGCCAGCCGGAAGGAGCTGTGCTCCTAGCAGCGCCAGCGATCGCATCTGAGCCAGAAAGGAACTCCCTCTTCTTGGACCAACAGCCGGGTCTGGAGGTGAGCATTGGTGATCTGTCAAGGAAACGCTGTTTCCCAAAAAAGAGCTTTGCGATGACGTCTGAAAGCTCTTCCCAGGAAGCAGGAGGCCTTTTCCCACACAGCTTTCGGAAGCCCTATTTTCACCAGTTGCTTCACAGACCAAGTCCAGCTCTGCTGAACCCCCCAGTCCCTGCTCTGACTGCTTCAGGTTTCCACTGAAGTACCCCCCAATCATTTTTTAAAGAGAAACAGAGAAATGCTATGCCAAAAAAGGAGCAGATGGGGTGCCTGGGTGGCATCGTCGGATAAGCGTCCAAGTCTTGATCTCAGCTCAGGTCATCATGATCTGTGAGATCGAGCCCCGCATCAGGCTCCGTGCTGGGTGTGGAACCTGCTTAAGCTTGTCTCTCCTTCTTCCTCTGCCCTTCCCCTGCTGCTCACATGTGCCCTCTCTCCCTAAAAAAAAGAAAAAAAAAAAAAGCAGGAGCCAGGTCTATGAAGTCATCTTCATGTTCGGGGTCCTTTTTCCTCGCGGTGAGGTCTGCGGAGAGGTGGCAACGTCCCCTGGGAGCTCACTAGCAATGCGGAACCCGGGGACCGGCCCCAGGCGGCAGTGTCCCAAGGAGAGAGTGGCTCCCTCCCACCCCACCCCAGCCAGGAATGCCTCAGCACCAGCAGCTCCCTGGCTCTCCCCGGGGCATGAGCTCACTGAGCTGAGGCAGTTACTCGTTTATTCCGTCTCAGCTCATGTGTCTCTCTGCCTCTGAGCATGATATTATTTACTTCTAATTATGGAGCAGTTCCTTTTAATCTGTTATTTTAAAAAACCTTCCTAATGAAATTCCGAGGTAAAGAATCTCTCGAGGAGCCTGCGGTGGCATCCTGGGATGACAGGGACTGAAAGCAGCCTTGGGTGGTGTCTAGAGAGACACGCTCTTCCAGGTCCCGAACGCGCTGGTGCCTGCGGGGCCCCGGGCTCAGCTTGCCTTCCGCTTCCACCACAGGGAAGGGTCTTCTCAATGTCATCGAGGGGGCACAGCCTGCCTTTCTGCCTAAACCCGAATCCCCCATGTGGCTGGGTGGGCTGCAGGGACTGAGGACAGCTTGGAGGGCACACCCGCGAAGGCTGGGTGGGGGCCGGGTGACCGCGCCTCCTGGTAGCGGGCCACAGACCCGCCGCGGTGGGCCACCCGCCCAGCGCTCGCGGCTTAATTGGACGTTTTATCTCTCCATTTGTCTGAGGACATCTGAAACCTTCAGTGTGGCCTGTCACTAATTAGGTGACTAATTAAATAGTTAGTGCTTACTTGCTGATCTCAGAGCGAAACTCCCGTGAGCAGGCTGGGGGTCGCCGTTGTTCTGCACTGTCAGTCTCAGCCCCTGCGTGCACACACACGGGCTCGCCCAGATTGTCCTGTGCTGACCCCGGCCCCCTGGCCTGAGCTCGGCTGCCCTGCACATCGCCTGGGGAGCAGGTGGAGATCAACGGCGGGGGGGGGGGGGGGCATCAAAATGGGACCTGTGAGAGGCCCAGGCCCAGACCCCAGG